>PVKA01002110.1:0-131483 GCA_004027165.1 Ctenomys sociabilis
CGTTTTTCCCTGGAAATGGAGTCAGTGTAATACTTGCCTCCAGAAATGATTTTGGGAGGACTGTTTCCTTTTCAATTTCACTGAAGAGTTTGAGGAGTATAGGGATTATATCATGTATAAATTTCTTGCCGGGAGTGGTGGCGCATGCCTGTAATCCCAGCACTCGGGAGGCTGAGGCAGGAGGATTGTTGTGAGTTCGAGACCAGCCTGAGCTATAAAGTGAGTTTAAGGCCAGCCTGAACTGCATAGGGAGACCCTGTCTCAAAAAAAGACAAAAAAAAAAAAAAAAAAAAAAAAAAAAAAAAAAAAAAAAAAAAAAAATTCTTGTAGAATTTAGCTGTGAATCCATCAGGACCTGGACTTTTCTTTGTCAGCAGGGTTTTTGTTATGTTTTGTATTTCGTTGGCTGTTACTGGCTTATTGAGAGTTGTTATGTATCTTCTTGGTTCAGTTTTGGTAATTTTTACCTTTCTGGAAATCTGACCATTTCTTCTGTGTCTTCTCTTCTGTGAGTGTAAAGATTCTCGAAGTAGCTATTAATAATCGTCTAAATTTCCACTGAGTCTGTGGTGGTTTCATCTGTTTCCTTCCTTATTGCTTGTATTTGAATTTCGTCTTTCCTTTTCTTGATGAAGTTAGCTAGGGGATTTTCTATTTTGTTTAGTCTTTGGAAGAAGCAGCTTTTTGATTCGTTGGTTCTTTGAACTGTTTTATTCATATCAATTGAATAAATTTCTGCTCTAATCTTTATGATTTCTTCCTGTCTTTGGACTCTGGGTTTAGTTTACTACTCCTTTTCTAGGTGTGTTGAGGTGCAGCATTAGGGTGTTTCTTTGTTCCCATTCTCTTTTCCTAATGTGTGAGTTCGTTGCTATGATTTTTCCCTCTGGGAACTGCTTTCATTGCATCCCATAAGTTCTGATAAGTTGTGGTTGAATTTTCATTGAATTAGATATTGTTCAATTTCTTGTTTAATTTCATCTGTGACCCATTGATTGTTGAACAGGGTGTTGTTTAATTTCCATATATTTAGTGGGTTTTTCTGGTTTCTTTTGTTGTTTATTTCTAGTTCCATTACACTGTGGTCAGATAATATGCAATGAATAATTTCTATTTTGTTGCACATGGTCTATTGTAGAAAATGACCCATTTGCAGCTGCAAAAAATGTGTATTCAGCTGTGGTTGGGTGGAACACTTGTGTATGTCCACCAGGTCCATTTGTTCCAACCTCTGGTTCAGTTCTGCTGCTTCTTTGCTAATTTTTTGTCTGGTTGACCTATCTTTTTGAGATAAGGGGGTGTTAAGGTCTCCTGTTAAGATTGTGGTCTTGGATGTTAGATTTTTCATGTTCATTAAGATTTCTGTTACATAAATGGGTGCTCCTGTGTGTGGTGCATAGATATTTATGAGTGTTACCTCTTTCTCTTTAATTTTTCCCCTAAGGAATATAGTGGTATTCTTTGTTTTGTTTGATCCTTCTTGGTTTGAAGTTCAGACTGTCTGAGAACAGAATTGCTACTCCTGCTTTTTTTCTGAGGTGCTGGGGTATGAAGTGTTGTTTTCCATTCTTTGACTTTAAGCCAATGAATGTCCTTTTGAGTTAAGTGTGTTTCTTGTATACAGCATATTATTGGCTTTTGTTTCCTAATCCACTCTGCCAGTCTATTTCTCTTAATTGGTGAATTGAGTCCATTTACTTTGATGGTTATAATTGAAATATGTTGACTTATGTTTGTCATGTTATTTACCTGCTGTTGTTTACTCCTTTTTATCCTGTGTTTAATTGTTTTCCCTATTTAGTGGGTTCCTTCTGTTGTTATTTGTAGAGTTCTGGTCATTGTGGTCCCTCTCTAAAACATCTTTCAGTAGCCTGTGTAGAGTTATTATTTGTCATAGAAGTATTTCACTTTTCCATCAAACTTGAAAGGAGTTTTGCAGAGTATAGTAATCTGGGCTGGAACTTGTTTTCGTGTAGGACTTGAAGTACTCTGCTCCATGCTCTCCTTGCCTTCATGGTTTGTGAAGAGAAGTTGGCCATAATTCTGATGGGTTCCTTTGAATGTGATCTGCTTCTTTTCTTTAGCAGCTTTCCGTATATTATTCTAGTGTTGGATTTCTGGGATCTTGATTATTATATGTCCTGGTATGTTTTTAGTTGGGTTGAAGTTATTTGGCATTCTGTATGTTTCAATTATCTGAATGTCAGATTGTTTCCTCATATTTGGGAAATTTCCTGCTATCATTTTTGCCCGTATTCTTTTTATGTCATTTGTATTGACTCCTTCTTTCTCATTGATGCCTATTAATCTCACATTGTTCATCTTGGCATCGTCTTGCAGTTGATGGATTATTTTTTCCTGCATCCTCAGTGCTTTTAAGAATTTCTTTCTTACCTTTTCACTGGCTGTACTAGCATCTTCAAGATCTGAAACTCTGTCTTCGCTTTCACTCAAATGGTTTTGTAGACTCGTGATTGATATTTTTAGTTTGTCTTTGTCTCTTTGACTCTGCTTCATGTAATCTGTTTCTTGCCTGTATTTCTCCTTTAAGGAATCTATCATATTTCTAATCTTCTCTATTTTTTTATCCATGTCTTCTTTAGAGGTAGCTATTAATTCTTTTACTGCAGTTTTTTTCCATATTGGGTATCGTCCATATATTTCTGCAATTCATTGTCTACCTCAGATGGTATGATTTCAAAGATTTCTCTTTTTATTTCAGAAATTATTTCTGCTGTGAATTCCTGTTTACCTTTCTGCTGTTGTTTGTTTGCTTTCAATGCTGTTAATTCATATGTTTCAGCTGGAATAGTGTTCTCTGCACTTGCTCTGGGTGGGCATTGAGTTTCCTTCATATGTTTCTGGATTTGATTCATTACTTCAGATGCTATGTATTCAAAAATTTGTTTTTTTATTTGAGGTAGTAATTCTGTTCTGAGTTCCTCTATACCTTTCTATTGTTGTTTCTTTGCTTCCGACTCTGTTAATTCATTTATTTCAGCTGAGCTTGTGTCCTGTGCACTTATCATTGTTGGGCTGGAGACCTGAGGTTGCATTTTGCTCCTTGTCTTTGTCATTTTATATAGCACTGACCTTTGACCTTTGGTGCAGAGCTTTAGTGCAGTTATGACCTTAGTGCGTAGTGAGGTTCGGCTGTCAGTTTGAGATGATCCAGTTATGCCTGACCTGGATCTAGCTGTTGTGTTTAGCTCCTTTTTGCTGTAGCCTTTCTGGTACAAGTGTGAGCCTGTGGTTCCCCTCTGTTGTGTGTGGAGCACAGATGCTCTCCCACACACTCACTGGGCCAGGCTGTGCTATGCTGGGTGAGGGGCCAGAAGGTTCACCAAACTTCTCACTTGCTGGCCGGGCTTGGGGCAGGGGCTCGAGGGAGTTGCAGGGCAGGATGGGCTGGGGTGTATTGGCTGAGACAATCTCAGAAGTTCTAGCTTGATTGGAGGTCCTGGGGGTGGGGGTTCTGGATGGCGCCTGTCAGAGGCTTTTCTGGGAAGTCGATAATTCTCCCATACACTCACCAGCCTGGCTCGTGTGGATCAGGGGCCAGAAAAGTCACAAAAATTCTCACTTGCTCAGCGGGCTTGGAGGTAAGGGCTCAGGGGAGTTGCCATACGGGACAGACTGGCGTGGATGGGCTGAGAGGGTTTCAGAAATTCTCGCTCACTTGGAGGTCTTGGGGGTGGGGGCTCTGGATCGCACTTGTCAGAGGCGTGCCAGGAAAACAGTAGTTCTCCCACCCACTCACCGGCCGTGCTGGGCTGGATCAGGCGCTATAACATTACTTTATAGTAGTCAACCAAAACTTATATGCAAAGAGAGTGGAGGAAATCTCTTCACACACTAACGACCAGAAGAATCCAGCTGAGAGTCCGGATTCTATGTCAATGTCCTGTGTGAGTCCAGCATCCTGTGTGAGTCCAGGTGAAGACTGAGATTCCAGAGCAATGTCCCTCATGAGTCCAACTGGGGCCTAGCACCCATGACAATATCTCTCACATGATTGTTTCATGGACCTGTGGTGGGAAATCCAAAAGGTCAGTGGTAGAAGCTAGAAAGTCTGTGCCAACAGAATGAAAGATCTGTGCTAGTACAGGAATCTTCACTGGAGCCAGAAAACAACATTCAAAGTAAAAACCAGGGCTCCCTTGAAAAGTAGCAAAGACCTCCTCAGCGACAACAGGGTCCCAAACTCCTTTGATGATAACAGCCAAGTCTTTCGAGGAAAGTCAGCATGACAGGCTTCTCCAAGACACTGAAGAGTGCACCATCTTCTCCTCTGGAGATAGTAAGTGATGCTCAAAGTGAGGACCAGAGTTCCACCAAGGTGAATCATAGACATTCTTAGCAAAAATGAGGTCCTAATCTCCTCCAATGATGACAGCAGCTGAGTTGATCAGGAGAGCCAGCAGGACAAGCTCCTCAGGAAAACCAACATCTCCCTACAGCTTAACTTCTTGAGTTCTTTTTATGTTGTGGGCAGTGATTGTCAGGGGGCTTCCCACACACAGCACCGTTCTGGTTCAGTTCAGTATGTATACAAGTTGCCCACCAGTTGTTAGCTTACCACAGATATCAAAACATATAGTGAAGATAAAACAAAATGGTAGTGTTTTTAATGCAAGTAAAGTTGTTATCAGCCTATATTATAACTACAGAATATTTATGTAAACTTAGTAACACAGATATACCTATAGAAGTTACAAAAAAAGTAAAGAATCAAAACCTATAAATATAAAAGAAGGGCTGGGGAGATGGCTCAGTGGAATAAATGCTTTCCTGGCAAGCATAAGGGCCTGAGTTCAATCCCCGGTTCTGCCAAAAAAAAAGAGAGAGAGAGAAAGAAAAGAAATCGACTAACAAAAAAGTGCTACAGAGGCCTTAGGGGAAAAAGAAAAAGAGAAAAAGGAACAACAGACAGACATAGAGAAAACAATTAAAATAACAATAGTAAATCCTTAAATATGTTATATGTTTAAACTCTCAAGTAATATACATAGTGACTGAGTGGGTTAAATCCACATATGTAGACACATGCACCATCAAATTGTATGTTATCTCTAAGAGCCTCGCTACTGAACTAAGGGCACATATGGGAAGGGAAAAGATTAGGTGATAATTCTCCTTTAAAATGACTCATATTTTATCAGAGTATACCTTAAATCAAAAATATCTCTGGAGACAAAGAGAGTCAGTCACTACCCGATAACAAAAAGAAGATATAGCAGTTATAGACATGTATACACCCAACATCACAAGATTAACACATATTAAACAACTAGTTGACAGATCTAAAAGAGAACTTGACAGAAATACAATAATACTAGAAGTTCTCAATATCTCATTTGCAATAATGGATAGAACATCTAGACAGAAAATCAATCAATAAATACCAACCTGACCAATACTGTAGACCAAGTGGACTTGACATGCATAAACAAAAGTTTCAAATCAACGGGAATACCCACACACACTTCTTTTTAAGTGAACAAGGAACACATGTTAGGTCACAAAACAGATCTTAGCAATGTTAAGATTGTAATAATACCATGTATTTATTTCTCACTATAGTGCAATAAATTAGAAATAATAGCAATGAAATAGGAAAATTGTATATTTTCAGTTTGGCAGCGCTTGGTCAAGGAATTTCATCTCTGCTGTGCATAGTGCTTATCAGCTAGGGTGATTCAATAGTCTTTCAGGACCCTCGAGTCCCACTGCTATGTGACTCCCATACTTGACCCACAAACTGATGTGGCTGTCAATAGCTGTCTCTTTGAGCCTTTCCATGGAAAGCTGGGTTTTTGTGGCACAGAGTAGTCAGTTTCCCCAAACAAATGCCTCAGGAGAACTAGAAAGAAGTTCTGTTACTTTTCATGGCCTTGCCTTATAAATCATTTAGCATTATTTCTGTTGTTACCACAATTTTTCCCAGATTCTTTATAAAGTTCCTTTGTAAGGAAAGTGATTGGCAATATTGTAGCATTTATTCTTGGAAAATATCATTGTGTACACAGAAGTAAACTGGTATCTAATCTTTGGCTCCATTGTTCTCTCATTTCCCCATCAAGTAGGAAACTTCATGATGTTTACTTGTATGAACTGCTGAAGTTGTAAGGAATAGTGGCAGGAGAGGATGACAGGAATAGTGTCAGGAGGGCAGGGGCTGGGATTCACACTGTGTGTCACAGGATGGATTTAAGTCACAGCCTCTTCTCTCTTTTCCCCAACTCCCACCTCCACACCTCCCTCAATTCCTGGAAATCAGGCTCTCTCTTTTAGCTGCAAAGTGGAAAAGGTATATGTAAGGAAGGGACTATCACCAAGGGGTAGATCTGGGTTTTGTGAGCCCAAAGCTCATATAATTGGTGGTGGGCAGGAGATCTTAAAGAAAAAAAGTATAAAATGAAAATGAATTTAGGCTTAAGGTCTCAGTAGAAGTCATATGAGCAAGTGACCTTCAAGCACACATTCCATTAACTTAGTGGTGAGGCCACATTGGTGCTTTTATTTCAGAGCTAAAGCTCACAAGGCCTTCTTCTCTTCCTGCGCAAGATGTCAGTGCAGTCTCTATACTCTCCTCCTCTTGTTTTTCCCCTGGCTGAGATGGAACTCATAGCACAAAAGTCTTTATTGAAATCTTTTGGAAATTTTGCTCTCTCCTTGCCTTAGCAGTATCCAAAAGAACATGGGAATTTCCTCTTTCTGCCCAATACGTCCATGGTTTTCCGCCATAATCAAGGAAGGGAATTTGGCTGGAGAACTTTATTCTTTTGGAAATGTGGCACCTTTGAATATGAATTTCCATAGCCAAAATTATCCTGTCTGGTTAAGTCTAGACTGTTCATTGGCCAACAAATGTGCTGGAGCCTCAAAAAGCCTTCTAGACTTACTCTGTGAGTAGGAAACAAACCACCTGAGATTGTAGCATGTGTGGGTAGGTGGGAAGACGCTCACAAACATGGGCAGTGACAGCAAAGAACTTTTACAGTGAATAAATTATAACTAAAAAGGGAAAGAATCTCTTCTGTTCAAATTCCACCAAAATGATCAAAGCCATCTAACAATAATAGAGCATCTTCTTCATCTGGAGCATATGAAGGCTATAGTCGATAGCTAGAAACCTCAGAGAGGTGTGTGCCAGACTGAGAGAAGCCTCTGGATAGTGTGGAGGGAGGAAAGCTAAAACTCCTGGCGAAGTGCTGCTTCCTGATGTCCTGGCTCTCCTCATGGATAGGCCAGAACTCAGGCAAACTTTCAGGAAATAAAGTGGATTTTGGCATGCTGGGTACTAGGTGTGGCTTTGATTGTGAAAGTCCAGTGTTGGTTAGAGAAAAACCCTATTTTCTATAAAGTGTTGGCTGGTTCACTCAGAAGCTAGAAAAAAAAAACCTCTTCTGTTCTATTGTGGTACCCTCAGTCTAATGCCCTGCTTGGCTTTCACATTCCCTTTTGGAATAAAACTTCAGTATGGTCCCATCTCAGGCAGAATCTATCTCAGATATAGATTTTTATGACTCCTCAAAAGCAGTTGGATAAATGATCAGAGTATAGTCTATTTTTTTAAATGGTGCCAAATATTTATGTGAAAAGTGAGGAGCAAAGGGATAAGGGAAAAACTGGCTCTGCAGGATGAACTTGGGCCAAAGAAAAGAAAGGATAAAAGCAAAAATAAAAGTAACCTTGGTCTAGAAGATGCAGAGTGGGCTATTGTAAAGTCACAATAGCCTGTAGTCTAATTCTTGACACAACTGGGTGATCATTTCCACTTAAGTTTCTCAAAGCTATTCCTAGAGAAGCACAGCCTGAAGGAACACTTGTCATACATGCTTTTTAGGTAAATAAAAAAAAAAAACACCTACCTCCTGAGAAAGTAATGTAGTAGACTGAGAAGTGACTCAAGCAAGGTTGGACTCTCGCAACCCAGTCACTGTCAACTTGGGCTTTTTTGAGACTTAAGAGGATTCCCATCACTGTGCAGACAGCTGACTTCATGGAGGTGCGAGGACTCAATGAAAGTCTGGGGAACAAATTTCCAAGGCTCATTTGTCACTAAATGCTAATCTAACTTTCCTGTTTTATCTTTTGCAGACTGTCTTTGAAAGGAACTGCCAATCTGAGGATTGTGCTGCTGACCTACAGCTTCAGGGTAAACTGTTGCTCTCCGGGTATGTCAGTGTTCCTTTTCATGATATATTGTTTTGGGAAGCGCATTTGTCTTTACTCCTGATCATGAACCAGATGTTCATATTTCCTTACCAAAAATAGTGAATAGTGTTTTGGTGGGTTATGTTGATATTTTGTGGGCTTAAAACACTATGTTAAGCTGAATGAGGTAGCACATCACTGTAATCCCAGCTACTCAAGAAGCTGAGAGAAAATGATTCCAAGTTTAAGACCAGCCTGGATAATTTAGTGAGACTTTGTCTTAAAATTTATAGTAAAAGAAAGACTAGGGTATAGCTCATTGTCATAGTCCTTGCCTAGCATGCATAAGATCCTGAGTTCACTACTCCCAACAAAAATTTTTCAAAAGGTATGTTATAAAATAATTTTAGCAACAGCTATTATTTGGGGAATGTTTTTTGTTTTGTTGTTTTGAGATAAAGTCCTGCTACGATGCCCATGCTGGCCTCAAAATTATGATCTTCCTGCTTCAACCTCCCAAGTATCTGGGATTGCAAATATGCAATAGCATACCTACTTGATAGCTTGAATCTTGATTGCAGTTTTATATATCTCACAATGAAGCTTATGTTTCTAATTTCTGTATGTATTTGTGTGTTGAGAATGTATTTTATGTTTTCTCATTGTATTAAGTTGAATCCTATGAGATTGCCAAGGTTTGACTTTTTGAGACACATTATGAATTAACTTATTATATAAAAACTCTTGATTTTTCCCTCTCACACTTTGCAGTGGCATGTACATTAGCAATAAGTAATGTTTCTGTAGCAGGAGAAAGGCAAAGGGGAGGGGTGAGCTGTCCTGAAACAAGCAAACAGACCATTTCTTTATTATTTCAGGGTTTCCTCCCATGGTATGTGAATCCCCTGAGGCTAGAGGTGAACTCTACAGGGGTCTTCTGTTTCCTCTTTGCCAGCCTTTTATTTTAGACTTCTTTTAGGATCTAGGTGTTGAATCATCTTACCACATTTTAAAGAATGATTTCCTTTTGTAATAATTTCTTCTGAAGATTACATTAGCCTCCATAAGATTTACTGCCATTTTTCAAAGCAATTTTGATAGTTATTTTGTAAAATGCCATATATGTGATCCTTTTTTTAAAACTGAGAGTTAAATTTGAATTGAGTAAAAGAAATGTCCTATTATGAACCACTGAGTCCACTAGAACAATTTTACTTTTCATTATAAATAATCTTTTATTCATCAAAGAAAAGTAATACAGCACTATGATTCTTTTTCTTCTATTTAAATTTATTAGAGGAAGGTGATGTAATATCTCCCCCAACACACATATACTCCTGTGAACCACTTAAATATTAATTAGCTTTACTTTTACTCAGGAAGGAGTTGTAGCACTTGTGTTGCTGTGCTTAGAACATTACTTTAAACCCTTGGAGTAGATAATAAAATTATTTAACATTAGGAAGAAGGGCATCCTGAGATAATTAGAGAAACTAATTCTAAAGTATTTCATAAATTAACTTATTAATTTTAATTTTAGGTAGATCTTCCAAAAAGTACTTTAGGGAAAAAATAGCAAGAAATGAAAATATATGGATTTGTTTTATCTTGAGACAAACTATAAATACTGAAAATTTATTTTGGATCATAGAAAACCTCATGTGGTAAGAAAATGCTCACTTCAGCCAAAATTAAAGATTAAGTTGGGATAGTCCTACCACTCTTGCTACCCATTAATTGATGGCTAACTCCATCTTTGTTGAACTGTGCCTTTTGTGTATTGAGTTGTAAAACTCAAGGCTTATGATTAGTAAAGCAATTCATGGATAAGGCCTCTTCTACTGTTCTAGCTTGGCTTTTCAAAACTATGGTCAGATTCAGATTTTTCTCTGTGAAATCAGTAATTGATAATGCCAGAATAACTAGTGTGGTGGCCAGGGCCCAGACTCTCATGTATCAGCTAGCTATTGCCCCCCTAAAAAATGGTGCATAACAAATTACACCAAAATGCAGTGGCATGAATAGCCATCATCCATTGTTATGGATCTGCAGGTCATCTGAGGACAGGATGAACTCTGATGAATCTTAGCTAACTTACTCTGGGTTCAGGGGAGGGCAGATTCTAGGCTTGGGTGGCCCCCTTTGCCTCTGCTACACGTGTCTTTGATTGTTCCTCTGGGACCTGTGGGTTAGTGTGAACATGTTCTCACAACATGGTGAAGGTGCTTAAGGATAAGCTCAAGCCTGGGGTGGCTCCCCCTGGACTTAGGTTCAGAACTGGGGCTCTCTGCCTGCAGCCTTATTACATCGGCCATGCCAAGCCACAGGACCAAAGCCAAAGTCAAAGGAAAATGTTTTCTTCCCTTTTCCTGAGAACTACAAAATCACCTAGCCAAAGGTATGAATATAGGGAGGGGTAATGACTTCGAATCAGTGACGAGATCTGCTGCAGAAAGTAAAGCACAGAGCAGCCTGTCTCTTTCCTCCTGAGGTCTTGCAGTTCTGAGGACTGTATCAGCCTTTGCTGTAATTCCATTTTCCTAGAACTCAGACATAAGACCCTGAAATTTCATGAACCTCAGAAGAAATGTTCCTCTTTTTTTAATGACAAAGAAGGCTGGGGATATAGCTTATATATGGGCATCTATGCCACTGCACAAGTGTAAGGTCCTGAGTTCAATTTCTGGTGAAAAAGCAATTCTTTTTTTTTTTTTTTTTTTTGTCTTTTTGAGACAGGGTCTCACTATGCAATTCAAGCTGGCCTTAGAATAATAATAGTTATTATACTGTGTATTGTTACCTTCAAAGTAGGTACTCAGTACAAGACATAAACTCAAAGATTCTTGCAAAAAAGCAACATGTAATAACAAAACATCCTTTTCAACAAAAACAAACAGTATAAATGTAACAAATTAGCACATAATATAATATATATAACAATGGAATATATAATTGGGGAAGCATTTTAACTTCTCCCTACTTATCCCTTTTCTGTTTTGCTCTTTGTTTGCATATGTTATACATTCATATAAAAGAAATCATGCAATATTTGAGCATATAAGTCTAACTTAATTCTTTTAACATTATGTTGTCAAGTTGTATTCATTTACCTATGACTTTTTGAAGTTTTTTTTTCTTCATTGCAATATACTACTACATTGTATATAAATATGTTCTCCTTATCTATTTATCTGCTGATGGGCATATATGCTATTTCCAAGGTCTAGCTATTATACATTTTGCTGCTATGAACATAGATATGCATGTATCCCTGTAATATAATTTATCTCTTAAGAAAATACCTACAAGAGGTATAGTTAGGTGAAATAGAATTTCTACTTTTAGTATTCTGAGGAATCTCCACTGATTTCTATAGTGGTTATACTAGTTTATGTTTCCACCAAAAATGTAGTGAATTTCTTTTTTTACTGCATCCTCATCAGAATTTACTATTTTTCAGTTTTGATACAGCCCTTCTTTCCAATGTAAATGGTATCTCAGTGTAGTTTTCATTCATGTTTCTCTGATCTCCGGTAATGATGAGTCTTTTATTTGTATTGCTTCATCAGGGAAGTGTCTGTTCATTTCAGCTATCCATTTTTTGATTGCATCTTTTATTTATTTTGTAAACTACCTGGCAAAAAATGCTTCTCTCATTCTATAGGTAGACTCTTCACTCTGTTGGTTGTTTCCTTTACTGTGCAGAAGCTTTTACTTTGACATGATCCCTTCTGTTGATTCCTCTGAGAAGCAGTGTTTGTGAACCAAATGTCTAAGCCTTTGCTTAGGATGAGTTATGTTCCAGGAGGACCCTTAGTTTCTCAAAATAGTTTCTTCCCTGGATCCTCCACTAAAGAAACCATTACATTCTGAGGCCTGTTGTTGTCTCCACAGGAGCCATCAGAGCAATGTTCATTGATAATTGGTAAGCGGAGCTAGGGCACTAATCTGTGATTTCAGTTACACTGGATTCTTTCCTGATTGGCATAGTCACTCTTTAGAGTCAGTGACAATGGGAGAGGAAGGCACAACCCACAAACTGTAGGCTCTGAATTTGTTTAATTGTGGTTTAGTGGCTTGAACCAGAGGCAAGCTGCTTTAGCTGCTGTTTAACTCTCTTGATTCATTTTCACTCCTCTGTTGTTCACAAGGGCTGAGCACTATTGCTGAGTGAGCCATGTGGGGGACCTGCTCTCCTGGTGGGCAGGGTCTGGGCAGGAGAGAGGCGTGAGATAGGAGGGTTGTATTGCTCCTACTCAGTAGCAGAAAAGAGGTGGCTAGATTCTAACAAGGCAAGTGAGGAGGAACTCTGGCACTCTGGATGGGGGAAATAAGAGCAAAGATGTGGAGAGCAGGATACTCAGGAGGGAGTGCAGGTGTCTGGAGCAAGCAAGGTGTTAGGAAAACACAGACGTAAAGCATGAGAGAAGAAAAAAGCTAGATTGTAACATATCTATGAAATTGCACTTCATCTTCAAGCCAGAGGGATGAAGCAGAATGCTAGAATAGATGCACAAACCTAACAGGTGTCTAGCTAGATGTGCTCAGGGTGACAGGACATTGAGGTGTTGTAGGTCACTGGGTCTCCTGCACTCAGTGAAAGCATGTTCCAGCTCTGTCCTGAGTTTGGCTCTGCCCATCTCAATGTGTGTTTGTGGAGCAGCTGCTACTTGTTTCAGCACTGGAGCATCTGTGGCAGAGCCAGAGTTTCAAGAGATACGGTGTTGATCTTTGCCTTGGCGTCTGCCCAAGGGTTTCAGTAGGGCAATTTGCAGTTTTTGCCTTTCATGATGACTTTAAAACCTACTTCTCACATGGAACATGACCTCATTGAATGAAGTTGAAGCAAAGAGTAGCAGGAAGATGCCTCTGAGGACTAGATACATAGTAGAGTAAGGTGCTGTGAGTAGAGGGAGCTGAGTACTCACCAGATGGAGGAGCTTGTGTCTGAAGACAGAGGAAGAGGCATCTGGGAAGGAAGAGGGGCACCAAGCGTGGCCAGGGTTTTTGCCAGGAAGTGCTGTCCATGACCACGACTCATGCATGTTCTAATTCTTCTCCCCAGAGAGTATGAATTCTGGCAGGAATGTTGTCACATAAAACATTCTGCTCTTTGGTTAAAAAATCCATGGTGTGTAATGGGTCTGAGCATCATTCTAAAACACACCATTTCAAAAATATCCAGGAATAGAGAAGAAACTATTTAGATGGTTTCTACTAAATGGAGCTGGAAATTCCATTTGTAAAAGGATGCAGCTATGTTTTGTATTTTGGAATGCTCACAGTGACTGAGAAAGTATCACATGTAATTAGGATACAGGAAAAGAAAAATAGGTTAAGACAGTTGTGCAAAAATGTCTTTTGTTTCTGATGCATCCTGTGAGAGAAAGATCCAACTAATAAAAGAAATCAACAGTTCGGATCTCATCTTTTTGAAGTTTCTGCACTTCAAAGTGAATCTCTAACAGAATAAAAAGAAAACACACAAAGTTTGAAAAAATTATAGCCAACTGTTCCTATAACAAAAGCCTTCTATCTAGAACATATGAAGTATTTTTAAAAGTCAGTCCTCCCCAAATTCAAAGACCCAATCCAAAAATGGGCGTCTGAGATGAATTTATAGTTTTCAGAGGAAGAAATACAAATGGAAGGAAAATATGTAAAAAAAAAAAATGTTGAACATCATTGGTTATTTGAGAAAATTAAAACACTGAGATTACATCTCACCCCAGAAAGAATGGCTAAAATCAAGCATTCAGCTAATAACAAATGCTGTGAGAGGCTGTGGAGAAAAAGGAACCCTTCTCCACTGTTGGTGGGAGTGTAAACTGCTACAATCACTATAGAAATCAGTGTAGAGATTATTTAAAAGGCTAAGATTGGAGATCCTATTAAAACCAGCTATTCCCCTCCTGGGAATTTTTCCAGAAGAACTGAAAACCTCATTTCGTAGTGATATATGTGCACCCATGTTTATAACAGCATGGTTATAATCCTGGAAACAGGTGAAATGCCCATCAACTGAGGAGCAGATGAAGAATATGTGGTATTTTTACACAGTCCAGTATTATTTAGCTATAAAATAGGATAAATTTGACTCTTGTTGGTAAATGGATGCAACTAGAGAACATATTCTTAATTGAAATAAATCAAAATATGATGTGCAAACATCATATTGTCTCTTTAGTGTGAGAACCTGAAAGAGAAAAGGGAATTTGGGAACAGTAGATACTTGGAAAAGGGAATGAGCTCATTCAAAAAGAAAGAGTTACTGAGTTGAGGAGAAGACAAGAGAGGGATTGGGGAAAAGAGCTTAACCTATGTATGTAATCAGGATAGTTTGGACAATGGTACATTTCTGCTGGTATATGGAAAGGAGTATATAATACTTAATTTGTTTTCTCTCATTTTTTCAATTGTTTATACTTTTTCTCTTAATTTCTTACATATTTCTTCTTTTCTTTCTTTTTCCAACTTTACATTTGTATATCTGATAACATGAATGACTTGCTGGAAGACAACACACTATGTATTACAACAAATAATGTGAAATTCATATTACTTTGTTAAGTGAAATTCTGTATCACTTATAATTTTTTCTGTTTTATATATAATTTGTACTCTAAAAAGTTAAAGCCCCTTATTTTGCATATTTAACACTATTACACATATTCAGATACTTCTTAAAGTGCTGGGCATGTTGTAAGCCCTTAGCAAGTGAGAGCTAGAACTATTTCATTTAAGCCTCTCAACAATTCTAAGAAATAGATATTATACTCTGAAGTGAGAAGAATATAGAGGCTCAGAGAACCCAGATTGCTTTCTCAAGAGCTCATATTATGGGGAAAAATGAAAGCTCCAAATGTCTCATTTTATATTCTGCCCTCTTACTGTATCCTGACCTCAGCTGCTGCTGGGTTGAGATTCTGGCTAGCTTTGGATGAAAAGTACTGAGCCTGGGAACTTGGGGTGGAGTGGGAAATCCTGTTTTGAAAGGGAAAATTTAAAAGGATGGTAGATGATTGAAAAATCCATGATCAGAAATGACTTCCTCTCCGCTCCCTTCCTGATGCTGTCTGAGTTGGAAGCATAGGCAGTAGTTTTGCCCTCTGCAGACATGAACCACCTGCTCTTCTTGGTTGGCAGCAGATCCTGCATCAAGTTAGCACTTTCTTTACTTGTGTAGGTTGGATTTTCTTTCTTTGGAGAGCTTTATATTTGACTGTGAGCTGTATTAGCAGGCTCTTTGGATATAGCAGCATCATCATTTGTATAATTTTATGAGAGGTAGCAAGTAGGAACTGATCAGAAGGTTGGAAAGCTTGGTTTTCCAGAACATTAGCCATGTGATTTTTTTTCCCTTCAATGTGTTCACCAACTCTGAAAAAAATCAAAATACAAAAGAAATTTGTGGATTTGGAACAGCTGTCTTTGTGGTTATTCTTTCTGGAATCCATGGGTACAGGAACTGTTTTCCAATGGTATATTCTTGAAACAAAGGCAGAGCACTCCTGTGGTTGGAACTTTCTGAATGAGAGCTGAAGAACTGCTTAACCTCCTCTCCTCCAGAAACACATTTGCCCTAGCTATGATGTTAGTTTCTCAAAAGGAGGTAGCAGAGGTCTCGCCTCACATTCAGAAGGACATCACAGGTGAAGGACATGTAGGTAGCCTCCTGTAGTGGCTACCTGACTGAGTATGGGATGGAGACCCAAGGGTCAGTGACCAGCAGTGTAAGACAACCAAGAAATGTTCACACCTGGGAAGAGGGATGGAAAGTGACATGCCTTCCAAAGAGACTGGCTTCTGCTCACTTGACCAGAGGTGACATGGTGCTGGTATGCTCCATTATTTAACAAATCCTGGTAGAACACTAGCTGTGGATGTCACCAGCCTGGTGAGAGCAAACCAGGACACAGCACTGCACCAAGACCCTCTCAGTTCAGACAGGAAGCACAGATGCAGGCTGGTCAGCATGATGATGACAGTATGAAGAATTTCAAGGGAGGAGACACTTCTGAAGGTCTCAGTTTGAGTCCCTCCAGAAATAGCCACTAAAGTAAGAACTTGAATGCATATACTTTATGTGAAAAGTACAAGTTTCTTCCCGTGAATTTCCTAGGATGCTTTCTTTCTATGTTTGGCACAATACTCAACATTCTCAGGACTGTGGCCACTTTATTTCCTAGTGCATCTTGTTGCCTTTCCCTTTTTTCTGCTAAGCACAACTGTATTACACAAGTACCAGAGGGCATTGCTTTAGAGCAAACACATGAGCCAAGAATGGAGTCAGGAGCTTTGTTCCTATTTCCATGAGGATAGCAGCAAAGGCAGATGAGGGTTGGGTCTCAGCCCATCTCAGGTGAGAGAGTAAGACCCCTTGGTTCCTACATGATCCTGGGAAGACCAGTGTCATGCCTGGCCATGCAGCTGGAACTAGAGGCCCAGGGAGAGGAGCACAGCTTGGAACTCTATAACACTTCCTCTGTGTCTCAGAGTCCCAGGCTGTAGAATTTCTGGAGCAGACCAGGAAGCTATCAGGTAGAGATTCAAGTCACTTACTTGAGGTTAGAAAGTTGAATGGCAGAGACAAGAAAAACACCTGAGGGGTGGCTCCCAAGTCTCTTTTCCAGCAGTGTGGGCTGTGACCTGGGTCTTTAAATAGCTGTTGTGACTTGGGGAGCCTAGCCTATCTATAGATGGAAATGACTTTTGGAAATTTCTGTTGCAAGGAGGATCTGATTTGTGGTTTGCTGTATGTGAGGCTAGGGATGGTGGAGTTGCCACCCATGGAATTGACCCCTTTCCTCTGTTGGGCTGGCTCAAAGTACTGAGGAAGATTTTTAGCTCCCTCACCCAGAACATATTAATAGCTGAAATCTGTCCTGACAAACAGTGTGTTTCAGGGACCACCCTCCCCCTACTGAGCAGACATTGACCAAGATTTTCTAGCTTTTACTGTCTGGATGATTAGAAACTAGGCAAGATGAAGGCAGTAACCATGGAAACCACAGGCCTAGTGGTGGGTCTTTTTCCCAAGATTTTGGGAAGTCTGGGTCTACCTTGCTATGTGTCTAATAAAATTTTATGTGATAATATTTTTATTTGCTTTGAAATACAGCCAACTGAGCAGGGCATGGTGGCATATACCTATTATTTCAACATTCAGAGAGGTTGAGGCAGAAAAATCACAAGTTCAAGGCCAGCCTGGGCAACATAGTTACTTAGCAAGATCCTGTCTCAAGAAATAAAACAGGATTTGGATCTACCTTAGTGTGAAGGCTCTGAATTCAATACCCAGTAACACACACACACGCACGTGCACGCGTGCACACATACACACACATAAAAGAAAAGCGTATGCCAACCACTAGAGATTTTGTGTATAGAAATCTTTCCCCCAGCATCAAAATAATATGATAGATTTCCTTATGAATGGATCCAAGGAAAGGATCTATTAAAAGAACATATCCACAAGATCTCTCCCTTTTCATGGATGGCATCCACGTTCTGGTTTACTAAAATTTTTGTAGTTTATTCTGTTTCAGTATATTCATTGGCCTCTTGCCATAAACACTAGACTCACCTGCTGTGTGGCAGACTTGCAGTAAAGGCACATTTCGAATCTGTGCGATTTCTTTATCTTCTGCAGGCAGTGTTACCCCACATAGGCTCTTCTTGTTCTCTGCACAAACCTTTTCATTAGCATCTCTTTCAAGTTTGTTCTGGGCCACCTCTAATATGTCCTCAGGCAGATCACAAGGGTACCCTGCAGAGTGTCCACTGATGAAAAGCCAGAGACAGCTGTAGCCAACCTGAGGTCAGAGTGGACAATGACCTCACCCCCTAGAGCCAAAGGTAAGGCTTAAATTTCACACAAAGTATCGTAAGTCATAGCTCACTGAAGTGCCCACGAGAAGGGAGGTATCTGTAGCAGACCTCTAGATTTTATGAGTCTTCTTCCTGAGCTCATTCCAGATGGTCTGCATCCCACTGAATGCTGGGCGAGTGCTGTAGGTGCTTTGTCCAATCCCTTAGCTGAGTGCAGGTGCACCACTGTCTACTGTCATGTTGATTACAAGCTGCTCACAGATGTCCCTACTCTGGCTCAGAGAGTCACTCTGAGAGGAACATCCCTTAGCCAATGGATGGCCTGGTTTGGGGTACAGAGATCCAGTCATTTAACTCCTGTGCAGATTTCCTTCATGACACAGTTTAGGTGCCAGAACCAGGTCGGTGACATTGTCCAGCATCACAGCCTTGCTCAACTTGCTTCCCTGATTTTCCAACAAATCCTGCCCGACTCTGTCTAAGGAATCCATCCTGAGACACTAGGATTTATATTATGTGTTTTTTCTGTCTGCTTTATCTTTCTTGGCTAGGCAGGCTGATTCCTTCTTAGAAATCTGTGTTTCAGAAAGAAATCAAGTCCAGCATGCTTCTCAGATGTTAGTGACAGGACAGTTGCTGATGGGTTTTCAATTTGTCCTCTTGGAGTTGGTAAGGTGGTTGGTGTTTTCATCTCTAAAAATCAGGACATAAAATATACTGGGAGCCCCTTCAGGCTCCATGGCACTTAGGTCTTAGAGATTGCTTCTGGATATTTCTTTCCTGGTACTTTTAATGTGAATTATCTAGATTACTGGCCAGAATGTTCTGCTGCTTAAGGAAGCACAGGATGCTCAGTTGGAATCATCAGCCTTCCTTGCCAGAATTTCTGGCTGGGCTTTGAAAGTTATCTGTGATAGTGTGATTTGACTGAAGGGTGGACACCATGGTTTCCATTTCTTCAAGGTAAAAAGAAAGGAGACAAACTTTAAATCTTTTTTGTTTTTCATGGTGTGGATGAATGCAAACCATTTGGCCTTCTAAGCCAAGGAAAAGGAAATTCTTGTTTGTGTTTCCCCCTTCTCATGACCCCTAGCTTCCAGTTAGAATATGACTTGTTAGTCTTGTAGTAATAGAATTGTGGCAAAGGAAATGACATCTTGTTATCTGCCTTCCACAAATACCACTCCTATCTGTCCTTCTGGCATCCAAGGCAGAGCTCATGGCTATCTTTCCCTGTCCCTCCTTCCATCAGACCCTCTCTGTCATCATGAGACTAGTTCCTGCTACTCACCTTCCTATAGGACAGGAACTTGTAATATGGGGTCCCTATCTGTCTCCTTTTGGATCTGTATATGGACTTCATGGAGTCTGTGAACTTAGATAAGAAAACAGCCAAAGCTTTGTTTTAACTAGCTTCAAATTAGCATTTTTATTAAATTATGTATGTAATCTATAAACCATAGCAATATTAGTATCACCTGTGACTCTGTCACAAGTAGAAGTTATAGCTTTCTCCAGATCAAGTAGAGTATTGTAGATATTTCAAAATAGTATTTATATTCACTACTCCTTCGAAGTTATGGTAGTTACTAAATCCACCGCTAGATCTTATTATTTAATATATTATTTTAAAAGGAAGTGTACATTGTTTTACTATACATTTGTTTAATGTAATTATCACTCTCTTCTTGCATAATTAATTTCTTTGTAATTTTTTCTTAGAAAGCTTTTAAAGTTTTTTACTTTATGTACAAAGATTTTATATGGCCTCTTTCATTGAGCACATAATGGCCTGGATAATCCATCGAAGGAATATCATTTAGTCCAACTTGATGAAGCCAGTATCTTTCCTGTAGTGATGAAAGCACTGGAGGCACATGTTCAGCCTGTATTTCTAGATCAGAGCTTGTCAGTCTGAGCAGATGCAACAAGAGCCAGAGCCTGGCCAGATTTGCTCGGGTGGCTCCAGTAGAGCTGCTGGTGACCCATGTTGCTTCCAGAGGGACAAGGAGGCAAAAAAATGTAATACTATTTTTCATGTTCTGCATTTAATATGTCCTGGGTGTTTTGGATCACTGTGGTACATGCGTAACTGTCTCATCGTGCAGCTTGGATCACTGGTGGTAGAAATGCCACCGTCATGTGGGGGACAGTCCTGTGTGCACACTGGTGGTTCAAGCTGCCAAGAAGTGAGGCCCATGGATTATGAGCCCATCAGGAACACATGAAAAAAGCCATTATGAGAAGGGTCTCTTTTGCTTCACTACACTGCCAAGAAAGTGTGGTGGTGCAAAAATAGGTAAAAACCTGTGCTCTCAAAGTTTGCCCTTAGATACATATGAGAGGAGCAAAGGTTTTGATCTGTTTTCTGGAGGAGGTGAAGGGGTTTTATTATAGTATCTACAACTTGAAATTCATTTTAAGGTTATGATCACTCTTTTAAAATGTTGGACAAATTCAGAAGCCACTGGAAGTGTTCCCTGTCTGTGTGTCTTATCCAATAATGTTTATTACTATGAAGTAAATATTAATTTCTTATTGCTTGCTCATTAATGATATAGAGAACTCTAACAAAGCTATGATGGTCTCAGTAAAATAAGTGCTTTGAACCCAGCGTGGAGAAGCTGGCATTGTGGTCTATGTGGGCAGCCACACTGTGGGCGCACCATAAGGCTGCCTGAGGTACTGTGGCCGGGTGGCGTGTGCCATCCCCACCCTCCTCTCTTCTCCCAGAGAGCAGGAGACAGAGGTGGAAAGAGCTGCTTCTCTCTCTCCTGCTGCTGCCTTCCTTTATAGGAGAAAAAAAATCACAGTCCCAAGGGCCCTGTAGATTGAGTACATTTTCTTGCCTGTGACCACTCACGTCTCATTTGGTTCTTGAACTAAAACCAGGGGAGACATGGTGATCACAGCAGACTTACCTACCAAGGGATGATGGAGGCCCTCCTACTGTGGGTTCTCTGGAACCATCTGGCTTGCCAGCTTCTGTAATGCAGAGCTGCAGCTTTCATGCCGAGTGTGGCACATGAATGGGCAGCATGTGTGGCACAGTGTGGCAGTGTGCCACTGCTGGGTCAAGTCATGCATCGCTGTGAGCCAGCCTGTACTATGACATCAGGCCTCCGTGAAGCCCGCAGATCTGGGGAATTCCTTTGCCCCCCCTCCCAAGTATTCTTTGTCCTTAATCCAGTTGTTACAGTGAATGAACCTGATTTGTTCCAGATGTCCTAAGATTTAGTGACGCCGGAAACTGCTTCTTAAAGTAAAGGCTGATGAGGACTTGAATTCCTCTGTTAGTTGGAAACTAGCATTTCTTTTCACAGTCACACAGATGGGGCAGGAGGAGGGAGCCAGAGGTACCTAGAGGGACAGGGAGGGGCTCTCTGGCTTGCTATGTTTGCCTCACTAGAAAGAAGATGGTTTTCGAAACAAATACTGATTCTGCCATAATGTGAATCATTGAGTGAGCTACAGCTGAAGTCAGCAGGGACATAGGTATGTTATTTTTTAAATAACATATTTACTTTAATCATCTGCATATTGCTAGAGGAACCACTATTTTGACTCAGTTCATTTTAGTGACTCTCTCACTTTATTAATGTAAAACCGATCAAGTGGAAGTATAAGGAAAAACTGCCTTCTTAAAAAATGGATTTTCAAACCAGAAATTGAGTTCCAAGAAGCAGCTCCCTGACACAACGTCAATCTTAGCGTGTATCTTACAGAGGTACTTATCTACTTCCGATCTCTGGCTAGAGCTAATACCCATGTGGAGCTGTTTTATGTGATTGGAGATTAATAGAGCACAGCATGATGTGGAGACACTGTATTGCATAGTAAGCCACTGCTGGAGGAAGATAGACTGTACAGGTACAAAGCACATTCTGGTTAATGCTATTATTACTGGTTTATGTGGGACTGGGGATGTAAACAATGAGAATATTAAAGCTATATGGTAGCTTTATATATATATATATATATATCTCCTGTCTTCAGGAGATATATTCCAAGACTAACCATAGATTCCTGAAACCAAGGGTAGTGCGAACTTATATTTTACCTACCCATAGATATGATACAGCTTAATTTATAAATTAGGCACATTAAGAGCTGAACAAGTGACTGGGATATAGTTCAGCAGTACAGTGCTTTCCTGGCAAGTGCAAGGTCCTGAGTTTGGTTCCCAGGACACACACATACACACACAAAAGAAGCTGAGCAAGAATAAAAGTGAAATAGTATGACATAGCAATATACTGCAATGATATTGTCAGCATCAGCACTGTTACACTTTGGGGCCATCATGAGATAAAACAAGTGTTACTTGACATAGTACTGTGACATTCTTAACTTAGATGGTATCCAAGTAACTAATGGAAGGGCAGTGCATATAGTGTGAATATTCAGGACAAAGAGATTCACATCTCAGGAACGATGGAGTGGAACGAGATGAGATTTCATCCTACTACTCAAAATCATTTTTAATTTAAAACTTATGAATTGTTTGGTTCTGAAATTTTCCATTTGGTATTTCTATTTAATATCTGTTAACTGTGGGTAATTGAATCCATAGAAAGCAAAATCATGAGTAAAAGACTACTGTATTTAAACTTTGGATTTAAAACAAAAGCAGGAAATAATTAATGTAGGCCATTGCTATTCAGATATTTCCAAGAATATTTGAAAGCACACAAAGGTCCAGATAGATGCCTATGGGAGTCTGAGACCCACTGAGGCATCACCCCAGAGATCTGCATGATGATGATTGTGCCACAGCTCTGGTTGTGTAGCCAGGGGATGCCAAGGCAAGGACCAGAAGCTCAGGGGTCGACAGGATAGCATGGGATACACGTACTAGAGAAGCGGACAGACCCTCTAGGCACTGAGCTAAGCAAGGGGCTGTGTGTCGTGTGGTATGAAATGGAAGAATCCAGAGCTGCTCAGGAGTCCTCACTCTCAGAGGTTGGAGGGGCGAGTTCAAGGTTGAGTTGTAATCCGAGGAGGTTGCCTGTGATTATATGGTGTGAGCTGTAGGATAACCGCATGACAAGAGGAATACATTAAAGCATAAAGCAAAACTAGATTTGATTCTTTAACTCTTGTTAAAATTTTATTGATTGGTATAATATTGTTTTAACTTTTAAACACACATTTCATTCTCTCCTTTTCTTTTCCTTCCTTATTCCTTTCCTCCCTCTTTCCCTTCCTTTTTTCTTTCTGTTTGTCCTCCTCCTCTTACTTTTCTTTCTTCCTCTCCACTTCCCCTCAGCTGGATATCAAATCCAGCTTGAGCATTCTAAGCCTGCATTCTACCTCTGAACTTTATCCCAGTTCCCTGTAGAATATTTATTTTTTTTATTTTTATTTTTTTTCATTTGCAACAGGTTTCTATTTTATTTTTTTAATTTATTTTTTATTTTATTGAAGTACAAATATCAATCAAACAGTTTCAAGACACCTTAACAAGACAGATTCGATAAATTAATGTATTGCAAACTGTTTTCATATTGTTTTGGTATCGTACAAGGTGCATACATGATATTATACTTACAGACATTATTATAGCAGATGTCTCTTATCAGTAAATTAAGAGTGTAGCTGTTTACTTATCTTATTTTTTATACCTGAATTATATCAAAAATTCAATAATTATTTTCCTAGTGGATGACCGTCCTGTAGAATATTTAATAATCTTTTTTCTTTCAACAAAAAGGAGGTGATTTTTATTTTGGTGTGTTGGATAGTAAAATAAACCATTAATGATTTTCTATAGCTGTGAGAATTGATTGCAAATAATTTGTCATTGTAATGAGATATATAGGAATCCAATACAATTGGCAGTCACTAGCTAGGAAGGAACAGCAAGACAAAACTAATTTTCCATCCATGTTGGAACAAGAAATTTTGAAGCTCCCTCCAGATTATTATTCTAAGAGCACTGATTCTCCGACAGTCCTTTGATTTACTTTCAGCTTTGCCTGTCTGGAATCCTAGCATACAAGAATGACTGTGATAAGTTTGACAATAGAATTCTCCAGTTGAGAATAATGGACTGAGAGTCTGAAAATGTGACAAGCCACTCTGCTTTCCATCTTTTTTCCTTGGCTCATAAAGCTTGACTGAAGAAAATGATGTTTCCAGGCTCCCTTGCCAGCAAGCGTCCTGCTAGGTCCAACCAGTGGTGAACGTGAAGTGACGGAAAGAAGAGAAGGCAGGGTATTTCTTCCTAATCCCTCCTGCATTAAGCAGCATCCTTTGTGGTAGCTTCTCTCCCCTGTGGTCTCACCTTCTACTTGGAAGTTTTAGCTCCAGTCTCCCTCTCGGTGTGTCTTCGAGCCCCAAGGGTGGCCGTTACTTTGAGTATCTGGTTTTCCTCATCATCTTTACTTTTTCGGCTCTTCTTAGCCATTTAAATCCCTCCTAGTGAACTAGCTCAACCCTGGACCCTAATACACTGTAAGCTTTAGTCTCCTGGTACTGAATGCCATTAGGCAAGTTAGTACCACTTAAAGTAACAAACCACTTTATTTAGTCCGTAATGTCTTCCTCTGTAAAACAGAGAGAAGGTTGATCTGTTTTCGATTCTCTGGTACCTTTTTGGCTTTGAAATCCTATGGGTCTGTAGACTTTGACCTCATGAACAAATTCATTAAAATTGTTATGCTTTTCTATCTCCATCATGGAGATGATTTTTGTTTTTTCCTTCCCAGCACACAGCCTTATCCTTTACAGTACCCTATGTACAGCCTTGGAAGATGGTGCTTACCCTGTCATATTACTACTGAAGGCTGGAGTTGGCAGCTTTATTCTTTAATATAAGTATAGAAATGTTGTGGTTTTGAGAGTAGAATTTTATATTTAATATTTAGATTTTATAATTAAATATATTTTATATTTTGATGAATCACTAAATATGTATAAAGAGGAGTTGCCACTGTTACAGAGGAAAGGTTCCAATCTAGGTCTTTGAAGGGAAAAGCTTCTCTAAGGAATTCAGGGGCTTTTGTATAATTTTCATAGTTCTCATCCTCTCAGATAATCAGGAGTAAACACCATAACAGCATTCAGGGGCCAAATGGTATAAACACAATTGTACCCTGGAGGTATCTACTGCTACCTTCCTAGGTTGGGCAGCTGAGAGTGATCATTTGCTGAGCGCATGTCACTGGTAGAAGACATTTGTATTTGCTGCTATCTCTGTCTTCTCAAATTGATCCCTAGTCAGTCTCCCTAAAGTGAATTGCCCTTAGGTCACACCAAAATTTGTATTCCTTGGGATCAGCAAGGGTAGGAGTAGCACATTAGTTTAGGGTGGCGGCAGTATTTGCAATAGTCACTGGTCTGTGCAGCATGGGCATAGCACCTAACAAGCAGTTTGTTAATAATCAGGCATCAAAGTGAAGACATCACAAACCGTAACAGGCTATTGGGGGCTGCTGGTAGGTTGAATTTGTAACCTATGCAGGCTATAGACGTATGGCCCTGAAGATGAGGGCAACCACCGTGCAAATTACCTCTCCCAGGGCAGGTGCAACATCCGTACCCACAACAATCAATCACGAATTCCAGAAGCTGCCATGTGACTACCTGAGATTTTGGAGGGACAACTGTACACAACCATAACATTCTTTTGTGTGTGCCTATGTGTGTGTGTGTGTTGTCTTTGAAATTTGATATATATTCTGTACTTGATTTAGACTAGTCACATTTAAAGGTTTACATGCCATATGTAACTCATGGCAGCACAGGTCTAGAACATGGACTTCAGAGTTGTCCCACCTTGTGTGCAAGGGAGTGGGGCTTCCTTGTGGACCTGTTCTCATCAGTCATTTGCTGAATGCTGCCACCTTGCATATCAGGGGCTGATACTTAGGTATCAAATCTATAGAGAAGATTAGGTGCCTTGCATTAGTGATTCAAAGTAACAATTTCGCTGCATTGGAGGATCAACCTAAAACTCTGCCATTCAAGATTCAAAGGAATCTTCATATAACCTAGTATTCCACTCACCTTCCACTAATCTTACTGCTATGAATGTACTTTTTCTGTTCCTACTACCATCCTCTATTCATGATTTTTCCTCTCCTTGGAAGGTACTTTCTGTTTTTCTGCCTATTCATATACTTCTTGTTCTTTAAGGTGTGGCTAATTCCTACTTCTTGCAGGAACTTCTTGTGATATCTTTTGTCTACACTGATTTCCCTCTTCCTTCCCCAAGTTTGTCATAAGTCTTATTTTGCATTATTCCTTTGGTGTGTCTTATGAACCTATAGTACATCTCACAGGGTCACTCACCAGCATGAATTTGAGAGATGCCAGGCAGTCCCCACTCCTTCCTGGTGGCTTTAACACCCATCTCATATTATTCATTTTATTATCCACTGATTTAGTATTTTGTGTCCATATCCCTTGTAGGCATCAAATGAGCAGCTATGGTTGTATGATTTGCTCATGTTTGTAATTTTAAGTTCTAGAAATTAAAAAGCTTTGATACTTGTGAGCAAAGAACCAAAACTAAGAGATTGCCTATGAGAATTGCTCAAAGCATAGGACTCATCTTGAATGTTTCTGTATATTTTAAAGAAAACTCTGAGAAGAAAATTAGGTATCCCAGCTAGCTTTTGTAGGTGACACCTCCCCAATATTCTAAATGATAAGGAGACAAGCTGTTTCATTGCTACTCTTTTTATAACCAAGTGAGTTTTATATACATTGTATACTATTTATTTGTATTTTATGTGCTTTTAGTATAATAAGAACCCAGAAAGGAGCATTGGAACAAGATTTAGAACTGCCTGGCTCTGCCACAATCTGCTGAGTGGCCTCAGCGAATTCATTAAACTGTCTTTATCTGAAAAGTGATAGCCCAGATAACTCCTATTCCAGCTGTCAGACTCCACTTCTGATTTTATGTCTGTCCTTTTCAAAAAAGGAAGGCATTGTTTAGGATTTTAAGATGCAGGTGTTCTTTCCCTATATAACTTGTATCATTGCTTTTATGACATCCTGTTAGAATATCAGTGATTTTCATGGGTGTCCAACCCTGGTTGGGGAATGCTGCCCTCATGCTCTGATGCTGTCCTGGGGAGCACCAGCCTGCTTCACAGTGTTCTGTTGGATACGATTTCTATGCATGCAAACACCGTGGAGTGTGCACATGTCTATGATATTTTATCCATTCATTTGTACATCAACATTGGAGTTGCTTCTACATTTGGCTACAGTGAATTGTGGTGTTATGGACATGAATATAGAAGTATCTATTTGACTTTCTGCTTTTAATTCTTTGGAGTTGATTACCCAAACATGGAATTAAGGAATTATATGGCAATTCTATGTAATTTTTAAAGAAACTTTCATATTGTTTTACATTTCCACGAACAATGTATAACAGCTCAATTTTTCTCTACCTCTTCAACTCTTATTTTCTGTTGTGTTTTTTAGTGTATGTAAAGTAGGAAAAGTACTTTTTACATAATACTGGATAAGCAGATAAATGATTAAGGAATCAGGTAAGAAAGAAAGAAGGGGGAGGCAGTGAGGAAGACATACAGGAAAAAACAGATGGGCTTTTATAGTCACCCTAGACAATTATACTAGTTGTCACTGACAAATATAGGTTTGGTTAGAAAATACAATATCGATAGTAATAAGGACGGTATTTATCGTTAACTAAGATGTGCTTGACCAACACTTGCATTAGTATGCTTTGTTCAGTATAGATTTATAACAGCAGTAAAAGAAAAGTATATTTTATGACAGTTAGATTCTAACCATAAATTACTTATACAATATCAGTTTATTTTTAATATTTTAGGAATATAAAATAATCAAGTGGAAACTATTTATTGTTATTTACAATACTTGGGATTGACCTCAAAGAGCATTGGGCTGCATGTCTACAGTTTGATTTTTCAGATAGGGTCTTGCTAAATTGTAGGATTCCTGATGGATTCACACCTGAATTCTACAAGAAATTTATAGAATATATAATCCCTACAGTCCTCAAACTCTTCAATGAAATTGAAAAGGAAGCAGTGCTCCCAAAATCATTTCTGGAGGCAAGTATTATACTGATTCCAAAACCAGGGAAAGACACAACCAAAAAAGAGAACTACAGGCCAATCTCACTCATGAACATAGATGCAAAAAACCTCAATAAAATTCTAGCAAATAAAATACATCAATGTATTGCTAAAATCATCAAGAAGATCATACACCATGACCAGGTATGATTCATCCCAGGGATGCAAGGATGGTTCAATATTTGAAAGTCTACAAATGTAATCTACTATATTAATAGACTGAAATCTAAAAACCACATGATCATCTCAATTGGTGCAGAAAAGGCTTTTGATGATGTCCAACACGCATTCTTGTTCAAAGTCCTACAGAAAATTGGAATAGATGGCCTTCACTTCAGTCTGATAAAAGCCATTTATGACAACCTAATGGCTAATGTAATTCTAAACAGGGAAAAACTGAAATGTTTTACTATCAGACCTGGTATAAGATCAAGGATGTCCTCCATCACCCTCCTATTCAATATATGCTTGGAATGATTAGCAACAGCCATTGGAAAAAAGGAATAAGAATAGGTAAAGAAGAAGTTAAATTATCACTATTTGCAGATGACATGATACTTTACTTGGAAGACCCAAGCTACTAGAATTGATATAGAAATTCAGTAGCATAGCAGGATACAAAGTCAATACTCAAAAGTCATAGCATTCCTCTACACAGATAACAAACATACTGAGAGGGAAATTAGAGAAACAATATCTTTAAAAATAGCACCGCAGAAAATGAAATACCTTGGAATAAATCTAAAGAAGTCAAAGACATTTTTAAGGAAAATTACAATACTCTGAAAAAAGACATCATAGAGGATTTCAGAAAACGGAAAGATATTCACTGCTCCTGGACAGGAAGAACAAACATTGTGAAGATGGCCATACTCCCAAGATTGCTGTACAGATTTAATGCAATCCTTATCAAACTAAGAACAACACACCTCACAGACCTAGAGAAATCATTCCTAAAATATATTTATTTATATGAAGAACAAACATTGTGAAGATGGCCATACTCCCAAGATTGCTGTACAGATTTAATGAAATCCTTATCAAACTAAGAACAACACACCTCACAGACCTAGAGAAATCATTCCTAAAATTTATTTGAAAACAGAAAAGATCTAGCATAGCAAAGGCAACAATGGGCAACAAAGACAAGGTGGGAGGCATTACAGTTCCTGACTTGAAATTATACTACAAAGCTACTGTGATAAAATCAACATGGTATTAGCAAAAAATAGACCTGAGGCTCAGTGGAATAGATTAGAAGATGCAGAGGCCTCTACAAACACATTCAGTCACCTAGTCATCGACAAAAGGACCAAACATGCTTCCTGGAAGAAAGATAGCCTCTTTAACAAAGGGTGCTGGAAAAACTGACTCTCTATATGACGGAAACAAAAACTTGACCCAACTCTATCACCAAGCACTAAGCTAAAGTCAAAATGAAGTAAAGAGCTAAACATTGAAACACAAACACTCAATCTCCTGGAAGAGAAAGTAGGAGGAACTCTTGAAGACATAGGGGTAGGCAAAGAGTTCATGAACAAAAATCAAATCACATAGATAATAGTTGAAAGAATTAACAACTGGGAGGTTTTTGCACGTCAAAAGAAACTACCAACAAAGTGAAAGACAACCCACAAATTTTGAAAAAATCTTAACTAAAAAACACTCAGACAAAGGTCTGCTCTCTGGAATTTATAAAGAACTAAAAAACATTAGGGACCATAATTTAAAGACCCAATCCAGAAATGGGCATCCAAAATGAACACACACTTCTCAAAGGACAAAATTAAAGAAGCGAATAAATATATGAAGAAATGCTTCACATTACTAGCCATCCGGGAATTGCAAATTAAAACAATAGTGAGATACCATCTCACCCTAGAAAGAATGACCATCATAAAGAAATTAACCAACAACAAATGTTGGAGAGGATGTGGGAAAAAGGGAACCCTTCTCCACTGCTGGTGGGAATATACACTGGTGCACCCATTATGGAAATCAGTGTGAAGGCTCCTCACAAAACTAGGACTGGAAATCCAACTCAAGTTAGCTATCCCATTACTGGGAATTTTCCTGGAGGAACTGAAAACATCATATCATAGTGACATATGTGTAACTGTGTTTATAGCAGCACAATTTGTGATAGCCAAATCTTGGAAACAACCAAGATGCCCATCACCTGAAGAATGGATGAAAAAGATGTGATATTTTATACAATTATTACTGAGATATAAAGAATGATAAACTTGAAGCATTTATATTTAAGTGGATGTCACTTGTAGATACACTCATAAGTGAAATAAACCAGACCCATATGTGTAAATATCATGAAATCTCCCTAGTATAAGAACTCAAAAGAGGTAATACAAATAGAAAGGTATAGCACAATTAAAAGGAAATCGAGAACTTGAGGATTAGACAACAAAGACAGGGCAAGGAGAAAAGCTGGGAAACATGACAGGGGCAAAGCCATACATTTATATGCACAAGATGGGTAAGGCAGTGATCCTGAGAAACTTCAGCAGTTTTGCAACTAGCAGTTAATTGGTAGGATTCTCAGCCTGACTAACTATATATGCTGATACTTGTGAACTAAGCAACTGCAATGAAGATAGCAATGTGTATTAGTAGGGTCATGCTTGGAATTCCTGTCACTCTGGTCTTCTAAATACATACTGCTTTTCATCTCATACCAATTATTGCCATACTGTCTCTCAAGTAAATGTATGTTTAAAAAAAAGGGTAGTAAATGAAAAAAGAGACAAGAAAAAAATGTCACAGGACTGTCTGCTATATATGGTTTGATTTCTAAATCTCTGTGTAAAAATGTTATTGTTCATATTTTGAAAATATTTTTTAATTTTTTCTTGATATTCTGTAGAGACATAATGTTCTATTTTATGCCTAATGTTTGATATTCAGACAAATAGGTTAAACCCAACTGCATATGTTGTAGGGTAATAATAAGTTTCTCTTCTGGAGGGCTAACAACTTAAGACTGCAGACCAAAAATTAGAGAAATAGAAGGGGCTAAAAGGACAGCCAAAATTTTTGCCCTGACTTTTCAAGGTCAGTGAAGACTCAGGACATAAGAGAACCTATACTGTAATATCCTATAACTCAGTAATGTCTCAAATTTTCTGGTCAAGGAGACAATGGGGCCATAGAGGAATGGATTGGTGATGTAGAGTGTGCATAAGGACAGTCACATGGAGAAAAAACATTCAGGCTTTTACAGAGAGCAAATTGATCAAGCAATGGTCATGACTCATTCACATGGCTGACACTGACAAAGGATCTACAAACTGCAGTGTAGGGTTTCAGGATAAATCCTGAGGGGATTTGACTGACCTTATCAGACACAAACATTACATTTCTTGTTATATAGGTCTTGCTTTATCTTGGTCTTAACCACCCAGCAGAAAAGTATAAAAACAGGGTATGAAAAGTAAAGCCATATTAATATGCTTTGCTGTAAAAAGCTCAAGTCAACCACTTCTGACATTGCCAGTCCTAAGGATAACCCACTACTGTTATGGACTACTGGACTATAATGAAATATTTTGCTGAATTTATTCACCTACAATATTTAAATGACAATGGAATATGCTTCTCTGATAAAACTAAACAAAAAACTAGAGGTACAAATGATTGACCATTTTGTATCTATATATTCAAAATAGTGTAAATATACAGCTACATTCCCTTTATTCAATGAATAAAAAAATTTGTTCTAATAGTGTTTGGACAGGATACCCTGTCTACATTTTGTACAATGAATAACCACTAAGACAAAAAAATTGCTGGGAATAAATTCTTCTATCTCCCAAGTAGCTTAGTATAGCTACCACACCTAGCTTGCAAAAATACAGCATCATTAAGCTACTTTTAGTTTCTTCCTGTTGAACCTCAGAGATAATCATCTTGATAGAAGTGTGAAAATTCCCTTTGGTGGCTGTAGTAATTAAGCCTATGTGACTGATATGTAAACATATTATTTTTCCCCGGAAAGGAATTTTGAACAGTTATTGTAATATATGGTAACCAATGTTGTGAGAGAACATTTCCTCAGACATTCTGAGGCTTTACCCCAGCACTACTCCAAGTTACCACCAGTAGTATGTGATGCTTGGAACAGTGAATGAATTTATGTTGAACTATATAGTGGTGTCTCAGTTCACAAACAATTCTTTCCACGATTTTTGTTACAAACTGAATTAGGTGTGAACAGAATCAAATTGAATGGTCAGGTTTGGTGCTGAACTTACAAGAAAATTTGATTCAATTCTCATCCAATTTGGTTTGTGACCAAAATCATGGAAATAATAAAGTTAGTGAACTGAGGTACTACTGTTATAAACACAATAACATACTCAAAAGTGCTGCTGTAAGGTATATTAGAATAGAATGTGTAATAATCAGTGACATGTTTTCAGAAGATCATTTATGTTGTAGAAGATATAAACATTATAGAAACAGTTCAGTTTGTAACTTATGTTGAGCATTATTGACAAGAGATCCATGTACAAAATAATGATTCATTGAGAAGGCACAAAATGAGAGAATAGAAGATTGAATTTATCAGAGAATGAAATTTCTTGAAAATTGAACAAAAATGTTGTTAATTAAATATCCAGGCACCCATAGAATGTTTGACCCATGAGCTTTCCCCAGTGATTTCATTCTTCTGGCAGAGATGTCAGGGATCTGATGTCCCTAAATGTCTTTCTTGCCAAAGTCCTTACTGATTTAGAAGGAGTTTAGGTAAGAGCTGTAATTTGTATAGCCTTTGTCCTTGAGGGAGTTTGGTGCTAGTTCCACTTCACCCCTTATGTGGTTGAGTGGCCTTAACTATAAGGATTTCCTTCCCTGGAGCTCATTTTCTTCCCTGCAGGACTTAGAGGTTGAGCTGAAGACATGTTGTAAGAATGTAATGCATTCATTAAACAAGAGTTCATGAGCACTCCCAAGACAGAGCAGCCTCTCTGTGTCAGTTTTGCTGAAAGACTCAAAGCATCAGGCACAGAGCTTTATTTATTAAAGAAGAATCTATTTTTCAAGGAATTTCATTTTCTGAGAAATTTTGTGGTAGATATAATACTGTCACTGGTAGCTCAGTGATGAGCAAAGCCAGGCAAATATTTCTATCCATTGGTATGATATTTAAATCCCCAATTAAAGATCTGCATGAGTAAACATGTGGCCATTAAGGGCTGAAGAGATAATATGGGGTGGAGAGCTCCAAATAAGGAGGCTTCTTTTACCCCCTTAGGAAGATCATGAAGTACCTCCTAGGGCAGCAGCGGCAAGGGGCTCAAGAAGTGGCAGGGATGAGGAGAAATAAGCTCTGAATGCATGGAAGGTACTAAGTTCCTATCTAGTACAGTGACTTAGCTGCTCACTGCCTCTGCCTGTGACTTCATCATCTTTAAAAATGGGACTGAAGGACTCACATCAAGACCCTTTCACAGTTGTTGTAAGACTTCAGGTGGATGACATGTTTGACAGTACCCAGTATGATACTGACAAAGTTCAACTTCATTTCATTTCTAAGAATAACCTTGGAAGCAGATATGTACTGATATGGTAATGGACTTTTAGCTTGGGAGAAAGAATGAATGCAATTTTGAGACTTCTTTCAAAAAGTTTTAGACTACATTTTGCCTGGGAGATGCCTGCCTTCCCTTAATCATGAAGCTATATTTGAATCACTTAACTATAAAACCCGGGGAATAACCTTGCTGCATGATTAGTGACAGAGCCCTAAGGCTTGGAAACTGGCAAAAATTTAACGTCCCTGGCCTGACCCTTTGGCATTTGCACTTGAGAGAAAAGAGGTTGGATATGTGAACAGCGCTATAAAGAGAAACATCCTCTGTCCTGTGGTCCAGTGCTTACTGGATTGTCTCTGCTTACCAGTGCCCAATGCCATGGAAACTGGGTACTCTGAGTTCACTGCTGCTACAGTTCCTCCTCCAGATAAACGTAGGCTGGGGCGTTCTCATAAGTCAAGGTCTGACAACTCCTCTTTTAATCTTAGAAAAGCAAACAAGAGGACAGAAATAACCCATCAAATGTTTAAATCTAAAATGGCCAACAATAATAAATAATTGCTACAATAGCTTGAGGTCAGGGTCTTAATTTATTGGAGGCTATTCAAGAATTTGAAGCTCTTCTCTAAGTTAATTTTTTACATCGTTTTCGGATCCTCAGAGCTCTTGCTTCCAATCCAAGGCCATCGAGTTTCTCGTTGTACATATTATTCTTGTTAATGTGCCAGATATGCAGAAGACTGAGATTCCCTTCCCAAAGATGGGTGATGGTGATTCCTCCTTTTAAAATTTGTATTTCAAAGTACTGAAGCCTGTTGAGAGTTTCAATAATTCTCATCTTTCATGCTGTATTAGCTGTATTAATGGTTGGAAATGACAAAAACGTGTTCTGGTTAGTTGAATCAGAAAAGGAATTTGTTGGAAAGTCTTCAGCACAAAGACCAAAAGCCAGGCTGGAGAGATATCTTGGTGGCTGAAGTGCCTGCCTAGCAAGTGCAAGGACCCAAGTTCGATCCCCAGTACTGTATGCCATGCCAGCTCTAGAACCCCAAGCACACCATGCCAGCCCCAAAACCAGGCATGGTGGCTCTTGCCTATATTCCCAACACTGGGCAGGCTGACACAGGAGGATCACCATGAGTCTGAACTGCATAATGAGACCCTGTATCAAAAAAAAAAAAAAAGAAAGAAAAAGAAAAACCTGAGGTACCAACATAAACAGAAAATAGGAGAGGCTAGGCTTAGCTCAGGATGCCATCTGTGGGCACTCAGTCCCCCAGAAACCATCTCAAATAATCTCAGTGGGGCCTATGCCTTTGTTCAACTCAAAGGTCTTAGCCCCATTTGAGTTAAGGTCACTTGAGCACTCTTAGATCACGAGCATACATAGGTGCCCATACTCAGGCGACCATAAAGTGGAGGGAAGGTTGCCCCTCTTTTTGTTGATACTTTCCTCCAATCTGTCTTGAGAGTTTCCCAAGCCAAGAAGATGTCAGAATACTGAGTGGCCAAAAGTAGTAACTGCTCAGTGTGCAAGTCTTCACTCATCTGCTTCATCGTATCTTCCAATGACTGAGTGGCCATTGACATGAATTTATTTTTTCCAGAGCTCATATCTCATAGTAAATCACCAATCATATGTACACTTCTGCATTGTTACTCTCCTTCTGGGTGCATTCTCATCAGACCATCCCTGAAAAATTAGACTGGGCACTGGAATTAGCTCTCTGTAGGTCACTGGTAACTTTGATCTTCACTTATTCCTAGTGCCCTGTCTAGTCAGTTCTGAATGCACATTTTAGGCCTGATGCCTTCTTCAGTGAGGACCTCATCCCTCATTGTCCTTGGCCAGTTCATTCCCATATTCTCCTGGGCCACCACTTCCATCTCCTCATCCATAAAAGCTTTACCTTTGTTCTCTTTGTCATGCCTGTCTCTGATTCTTCTTCCAATTCATCGTAGAATGCGAGTAATCACAGAACCTGCGAGTTCTGCCTATCCATCACAGCATCTGCATGGTGTCTTATGCTCCGTTTTCTTCCCTCCCACTTGCCTTTCTATTTGCTCATCAGACCCCACTCTACAATTGTCTGTCATATCTTCATTATTCCTTTTGTGGGGGATCCATTGCATTGCATGCAAACCTCCCTTAAGCATTATTCTTCCGCTAGCTACTATACTGTTTTTCTGCTCCTTTATACAGGATAAAATAACTCCCTGGGACAGTTGTCTGTACTAACCATTCCCATTTATTCTCCTGTGTTCTTTAAACTATTCTGGTCAAGCTCTCAACCCAGCACTCCCACTACACTGTTTCTATCAAGTGACCTCCAGATAGCTAATTCCAGCAGCCGGTTCTAATTTTCCAGGTTATTTTGATCTGCCTGCTATGTTGGATTAAGCTGGCCACTCCTTCCTGGGAATTTGTTTCCTGTGTTCACTGAGATCCTGCTCCCTTAGTTTTTTTTCCTATCTCCCCAGCTTCTCCTCCTTGGTTAGCTTGACTGTCTTGACCTCTCTTTAGGCTCCTAAATGTGAGACCACTTCTCTTCCTGCTGTCATTCCTAGCATCCTATCTAGTGAGTTCTGAATTACATCTCCAGCCCTGATGGTCATCTTCAACTCCAGGCTTCAACTTCAAATTCCTCTGTATCTCCTTTAAAATCCAGTATTTATTTAGATTTTCTCAGGTAAACCTTCTCTACCCACAGCCTTTCCATCTCACTGAATGACAAATCTTCTTGGAGAATCTAAAAATCCTAAACCCTTCCTATAATCTATATGAAAAAGCAGTTGCTCAACCTCCGAAACATACCGAGAACATGACTTCCCCTCACTGCCTCAGCTGTCCCTGTGCTCTCTGCGCTGTCTCACACCTGGACTACTGCAGGAACTTCCTCACCAGGCTTCTTGCTGCTTTCCTCACTTCCATGGGCTGTTCCTATCACAGCCAGCATAAGTCTCTCTCAATGTGTGTGTCGGGTCACATTGCTCATTGGCTCTGGACCCTGCTGGGGCCCCTGTTCGGCTGACTATGGAATTCAGTTGATGGCCCACAGGCCTGTTCCACCTCTTCACCTATCCAAGCTCAACTCTTCTTGCCCACTCCTCTCCAGCCACACTGGCTTCTTTCCTTCCTGTTCCTTGAACACATCAGGGGCTCATCCTGCACATCGTGTTTCTCTTCTCTTTCTAGGTGCTTACTGTGGGTCACTTCATCAGTGAGGCTTTCATGATCACTGTATTTAAAATCACAATGTACTTCCTACCCTCCTGATAAATTATCTAATATTATAATTATAAATTAAATATTTTACTATATGTGTTTCCTGTCTTCTTGAGCTGCAAGACCTCTGCTTTATTCACTGCTTTTTCCTTAACGTGTAGCGACCAGAATGTAGTAGGTGCTCAAAATAACCAAATGAATGAATGAATTCCATGGATAGATTATTAAGTGTTACAGTGTTTCAAGTCTGATATGGAAGGTTTCCTTAGCCACATAAGAGTCTAGTGTTAGGCAAAGCAGAGCCATGTGTTTTAGGTGGGGACACCACAGCTTGTGGTGACAACTGCCCCAGGACACGTGCCTGGTTAGTGAAGTTCCTGGGTCTTGTAGTTCTGACTCTAGTTTCTGCCCCCAACCTCAACAACCTTGAGGCTTCATTTTATTAACATAAACCCCAGAGTATTAATTGCTGTTTATTTTTCATTGCAGTATTGATGAGAAAACCCCCTATCTAGCTTTAGGGGCTGTGAAGAATATCTCCCTAAACATCTCCATCTTCAACCTTGGGGACGATGCCTATGATGCCAATGTATCCTTCAATGTGTCCCGGGAGCTCTTCTTCATCAACATGTGGCAAAAGGTAAGGAAGATGTTCATAAAACAGACATCTGCTCACTTGACTTTATAGCTTGGAGCATGTGTTGGTTCTACAAAGACTTTATAAAGAATGTTGGGACTTTTAGAGGTGTTTTGTTTTTATATCCCAGACTCAGCTCATGTTAGGACAGCTAAAGACACAGCCATAAATACCCTAGATTAACATCAGTATCTTCCATTGTCTCCCATCCCTTTCCTCTTGTGGACCCTCCTGCTCTGGCTTTATATCAGGTTCCTTTTCCAAGTACTGTCTCCAACACATTTATGTTCTAGAAGATTCTAGTTTTATTTGTGAAAAATTAGTAAGGACAGACATATCACTGTTTATTCTGTTATCTTAAGTAATATACCTTATGTTTTCTATTAGACAGTCATGTATATTGGTCTATACTTTGACATATTTATTTATTCATGCTGTATTCTAGTGAACTGGGGAAATTGAATTATTTCCATGAACTGAGTGAGATATTTAAAGAGGATAAATTTATTTGAATGAGTCAAACATAGATAGTATGACTCAAGAGAAAAGAAGTTGATGTTATCTCTCTCCCATGACACCCCTCAACTTTGGGAGATGAGAAGGAGCAGGCTCCTCAACAAACAGCCAGGGGCAGTGAGTAGACTGACACAAAATCCCCTCTACCAAATGGCTCTGTTCAAGCTGCTTAGATGGGAATCTTTGTAGCTCTTCTCAGCATGTACAGCAGTGAGCTGTGGCACCTTGGCTCTGTGTTAAAAGGAACCGAAATTACTGTCACCCTGCCCCTCACTGGGTGCATCTGTGCCCCTGGGTGCACATTGGAGCAGGCAGGCAGATTCTTGTTCAAGCAGTCATCCTGCCAGGCCCAGCCATTGTGATAAGACTGTGCCAACTTTACTGAGCCCCAGGGCAACGGAAGCACACAGAGCCACCCAGAATGACGGTGCTCCCAGGGCTTTCCAAGACGTCATCTCAAACGCTCTGCTATTTAATAGCTCTCAGAAGCTTCTGGGTTGCAGGCCACAGAAGTACTCAAAGATTGGAGGTGTGGGGAGAGGGGTTTACTCAGATGAGACCTAGGTAACTCAGCACCATGGTAACTAAAGGACATGGTCAGCAACTGGGTCATTAGGCATGCAATCTCCTCCCACTCAGGACCTAGAGCAGAGATGTCTCTATGGCCCTGGGCTTAGAAATAGCTATCCCTTTCCTGGACATTTGGGCTTGGCTTGTTTGTTTGTTAACCTCTAGACATATTCTGTGACTGAATAGACTTCATTCTTGCTATCAGCTGTTAGAAAGTTTAGAGCTGGCCTCTGACAATCTATAGAATGTGGCATGTTATTAATGTGGCTACTTGTTAACTAAGTAGCCTCCTGCATCTTTCTTTGCTTCCCTTCATCATGTTTTTTCCACGTGGATAGATAACTACATAATCTTCTGTCTTTTTTTTTTTTTAATTTTTTATTTTATTTTATTTTTTTTTATTTAGTTTTATTTTATTGAAATACAAATGTCAATCAGACAGTTTCAAAACACCATAACCATACAGAATCGATGAAATAATGCATTGCAAACTGTTTTCATAACGTTTTGGTATTGTACAAGGTGCATACATGATATTATATTTACACTTCTGTCTTATAGATAAATTATAAATCATCTTCAAATTTCTCTTATTACATAGATAAATTATCTCATTAGTATTTTAGGTACTGCATAATAATCCTCCACGGACAAGTTCTTCTTAACAGATATTTAGATTATTTATAGTTTTTAATTTTCTTATAGCTAATATTGTCATGCATTTATTTTATAAATATTAGTATTAGCAAATGATCATATCCTTAGTTCTGTAACTGTTTAGGGGATAGGAGTTAGCATTTTGACTGTCCATTATATACTAGGGACCTCATGTACATCTCCCCATTTCTTCTTTACTGCATGCAATCCAGTGTATGTGATTTACTGATGAGTTCTCTCAGGAGAAGACAATGGAGGAGGCAATATAGGAAAGGGGAAAAGCTGTGCTATCAGCTTTTCTTGCTTTGATCTGACATATGGGGTAGAAAGAGGTTGAGGGACTTAGCAGACATAGCTCCTGTTGAAGTTACAGAGGACAGCATCTTTTTCTACTCCTGCATCATCATTGGCCATATGGCCAAGAATGGTGAGCCTCCTTCCTTTGTGGACAAGCAGGCTCTAATCAGCCCAGGATAGTATACCTAAGAATGACAGACCTATATCACCAGTCACTATAGTTGACTGTGGGGAACATGGAGGTTACAGCTGGGGAGAAAGTTGACAAGGGGTCAGGGGCTTTTTGAAACATGGTAGACACTACTCTAAGAATGGTAGTATGGCCCAAAAATATCGTGGAGGCAGAAAAGCAAATGAGTAGCATGATTCCCAGTGCAGTAGGAAAAAGAATGATAAAGGAAGCCAACTTCCCCTTTCATGACAACCATACTGAAGGTTGATCAGGCAGGGATATGAGTGGCTTCACCCCGGTCAGGGAAAGCTGCTCACAGCATGTATGTGGGGAGTGAGATGTCGTGAGTGGTGGAGAGCTCACGTAGCCTTTTAGCATGCATAGACCTAGCAGAACCAGCACGGGGCCCACAGAAATATTCCAACACATAAGCCAAGAGAAGCACAACTCCAGTTACAGATAGAAAGTATAACTTGTAAAGCTTTATTATAGAGAACAAAAGTAAAATTTCCAGAGCATTCATTTCTTTATTTTAAATGAAATAGAGAAATAATAGGTAAGACATTAGAAACGAAACACAACTAAAAGAAGAGGAAAGGTATTCAGCAGTGGTTGCTGTATTGCACATTGTTGTCTTCCATGTAGCTGCTTCACAGATATAAGCATGTAAAATTGGCCAAAATAAAAAATTTAAAGGTAGCTTTAACTGCTACCTTTAAAAACCCAATAGAAATTAGTAATACAATCATCTTAGCTATCCTATGTATATACAGACATGATTTTTTCCCTTTCTTTTCTTTCTTTCATCCCAATTGTGCATTCTTTTTGAGTGTTTTTTTTTTAACTATGTCTATTGTACCTTTCAGATTTTATTTATTCTTTGGGTTCTTACACTAGGGAGATGATATGATGTTTACACATGCGGATCTGATTATTTCACTTATGAGTATAGCCCCTCGTTGCATCCATTTATGTATAAAAGCCTAAAGTTTATCTTTCTTTGCAGCTGAGTAATACTCCACTCTATTAAAGTGCCACATCTTTTTATCTGTACCTCAGGTGATGAGCATTTGGGTTGTTTGCAAGATGTAGCTATGATAAATTGTGCTGCGATTAACGTGGATGCACATACATCACTGTGGTATGACATTTTCAGTTCTTCTAGAAAAACACTCAAAAGGAGAATAGCTGGGTCTAATAGAGCTTCTTATCTTAGCTATTTGAGAAATCTTCACACTGATTTCCGTAGTGGTTGCACCACCCACAGTGGAGAACATTTCCTTTTCCCCTAAGGCCTCTCTAGCATTTTTTGTTAGTTGATTTCTTTTCTTTTCTTTTCTTTCTTTCTTCCTTTCTTTCTTTCTTTCTTTTCTTTCTTTCTTTCTTTCTTTCTTTCTTTCTTTCTTTCTTTCTTTCTTTCTTTCTTTTCTTTTCCTTTCCCTTTCTCTCTCTCTTCCTGTCTGTCTCTCTGTCTCTCTGTCTCTCTGTCTCTCTGTCTCTCTGTCTCTCTCTCTCTCTCTCTCTCTCTCTCTCTCTCTTTCTCTCTCTCTCTTGGCAGAACTGGGGATTGAACTCAGGTCCTTGCACTTGCCAGGGAAGCACTTATTCTACTGAGCCATCTCCTCAGCCCCATTAGTTGATTTCTTGATAATAGTCATTCTTTCTGGGGTGATAGGAAAGTTCAGTGTTGTTTTAATTTGCACTTTTCAAATGACAAGTGCTGATGAACATTTTTTCATATATTTATTTGTTTGTATTTCTTCTGAAAAGTGTATGTTTACTGCAGATGCCCATTTTTGGATTGGATCTTTCAATTTTGGGGGCCTGACTTTTTTTTTAATTCTTTATATGTTCTAGATAAAAGTTCTTTGAGTGACTATTGGTTAGGATGTTTTCCCTATGGTTTTTGTTTCACTCTGTTGATTTTTTTTTAATTCTATGTATTTGATACAGGGTCTCCCTGCACAGCTCAGACACATCTGGGATTACAGGCATGTGCCACCACACCTGCTCTCAGTGGCCCAGGTGGGGCTGGCACTGCAAGAATCAAACCTGGGTCCTTGTGCTTGCCAGGCAGGAGCTTAGACTGCTGAGCTACCTCTCCAGCCCCTATTGGTGATTTATTTTGATGTGTAAAAACTTTTTGATAAGATCCCAATTGTTGATTCTTACACAGTTTAGTTTTTGTTCATTAACTTTCTGCCTACTCTTATGTCCTCAAAATTTCTACCTACTTTCTCCTCCAGTAGATTTAGTGTTTCTGCTTTAATGTTTAGATCTTTAATACATTTTGACTTTAGTTTTAGTGCATGGTAGGTAATACAGGATTTAATTTGAGTTTTTGGCATGCAGAAAGCCAGTTTTTCAAGCATTTGTTAAAGGGGCTATCTTTCTTCCAGTAAATGCGATTGGCCCATTTGTTAAAGATAAGGTGTCTGAATGTGTTTGTAGTTGTGTCTGCATCTTCTAATCTGACAGCACATTCACTTCTGTCCTTAATGAAACTCAAGAAAAGAATAACAGTGAAAGATTAGGCAGTTAAACAATAGAGAAGGATAAAAATGGAATGAAATAGGAGTCAAACGAAAGTATAGGTTGTGGGGGGGATAAGGAAATGTTCTGAGACCAAGAAAGCAGTGGCTGATTCAAATTGTGTGTGATGAGCAGGAAGGAGCTGCACCAGTAGGACAGGAGTTGGATTCATTGTTGTAAAGGTATATTTGAGAAGATCCATGAGAATTTGGAGAAAAAGAACAAAATAATGCAAAAAGATGAAAGTAAAGACTATAATATGAAAGGTGGAAACTGGAGAATCAACAGAGAAAATGGCTTAAAAATACTGCAGTAGATGACATGAGCAAAACGACTCCTTGCACATAAAAGGTTTCCATTTGTTAAATGCTGCTGCAGATATCAGGCAAAGCTATTAAAAACATTTTAATGTTTATACATATTTTTATGAAATTTGAAGGATATGAAAATTCTGCTATTAACACTTGACACTAAACAAAGAAACGACTTTTCTAGAACTGCTCTATAATATTAATGTCAAAAATTAGAACAACATAATCTGCTGTGAATTCAAAATTCTACAAACTGGCCAACTTGTCCTCCATTGTGAAGTCAAAATAAGGATATTTTCAGATGTTCCTACTGACTGTCCTATTTTGGTTTCCTCCTGAAATAGACCTGGTGCAATGATATAGGTGCACATGGTTTAATTTAGATCCAGTTGGCACAAGGTCTTGGTTTTTCTTGACTCTGGTATGGGAATGGATGTGTTCAGACAGCAATTATTGAGTACTTGCTAAGTGCCAAGGGCTCTACTAGCCACTACTAGTCTCAAAGACAAGATCTATTTCCTGTTCCCAGGGAGCTTACCACTTAAGGGCTGAAAGTATGTCATCATGTAGTTAAAGCACAAAGTCCCCGCTGCCCTACAGAGGTGCTGAAAGCTCTTTTGAAGGAAAATATGTCAAGGTGATGCAAGCCATTACTGCAACAGCATGTACCATGTTGAGCAAAGTCCTTGGGTAAATCTTTGGGGCACATGGGTGAACCTCAGAAGGAACTTCTGTGAGCAGTGATGTGAGCTTGGGAGAGCCAGGCCTGTTTATGTGGCTGGTGCAGGCAAGAGTTGGGCCTAGTAGCACTAAGGGGTTGTGGGGAAGCAGGGCAGTGAGGACAGTTGCTGCCAGATTCCCTATTTTACAATAAAAAATTTTAAAAATGCATTTATTTGAAATCTCATGACTTTGGCAGCTCAATTAAAATGTTTTCTGAGCATTGTAATAACCAGGCAAAACATGTTTTCCGATCACCTCCAGCAGGCCACCAGCCCGTGACTTTCCAGCATAGCTGTTTCCCATATGTTCTAGCCCCATTCATTTGCCTGCCTGTCATATGGATCTGCATTTCTGGCAGAACTTTTTTTTTTTAATGTATTTAGTATAGGGTCCACAGAGTCTTACTACATAGATCAGACTCATAGTGATTCTCCTGTTTTCAGCCTCCCAAGTGCTGAGATTATAGGCGTGCACCATCACGCCTAGTTTCAATGACTATCTCAGCGCCTCTGGGGACAAGGTCAGCATGGCATACCTGGGGATCCAACCCTGGCCCCTGCATGTGCCTAAGCAGGTACTTTAGTCTGCTGAGCTATCAGGCTAACCCTCTGGCAGGACTTTCTATCTGCAGCCTTGTCACATGTGATGTCCTTCCCTTGCCAGCAGATCAACTAGCCATATAGGTTGGAGTTCAGGGACTTTGGGCATGTGTATGTATTAGGAGGAAGGAGAGGAATGGAGAGGGTTAACTCATTGTGTCCATGGAGATTTTAAAGTTAATTTAAAGTTAATTTAATGTGTATGTATTAGGAGGAAGGAGAGGAATGGAGAGGGTTAACTCATTGTGTCCATGGAGATTTTAAAGTTAATTTAATGTGGGAAGTGTAACTAGGTTAGAAGGGAAGCTCATTTTTGTTGGTTTGGATTTTAAAGTTAATTAAATTTTAGAAACAATTTTGACTTAAATATTTCTATCTTGCCATGATTACAAGAAGTATCTAAGATAGATTTGGATTTACAAGTAAAACAATAGGTATCCAGTGTAATGAAAGTGTGGCCCTAGCTCCCAGAAGACATGGAGTTGAAATTTCAATTTCTTTCTGTATTAAATGCAGTTGTGGTGAAGCTTGAATGAGGTCTACCCTAAGCTGCCTGTACATGACGTATACCTACTATAGTAAGGTAGGCCTTTGACCTCACCCTGCTGAAGCCTGCCATTATTTACTCAGGAAGCACATAGCTGGTTCTGACTTACAGTTGTATAAATCAAATGCATATTTATTAGAAACTGTTCTTCCAGTTTTGAACTCTAGTCTCTTCCTGGGCTAGGAAGGTGCAGCAAGATGCATTGTCATGATGCCAGGCAGCAGCAGTGACATCTCACAGGAAGAGCCAAAAAACAATAAAGAGGAGACAGAAGTGGGACTAGGCATGATTCAGTTCTGGGACAGCCAGAGAGACAAAGAAGAGAGATGTTCGTGTGTTCAGTAGGGGAGGACAGAGCCTCTCCTTCCCCTGTACTGCTGGTGTTCAGGACTCTCTGGAACTACGTGCTGCCTACCCTTGGTTCATTGTGGATCCCTGAATTTGGATGAGAAGTATGGTGTCTTTTGATCTTAAGAGCTTGAAGTAGGAAGATGAGCCTTGTGTTCTTTTATTTCCTCCCGTGACGGGATTTAATGTGGGAGGTGTAACTAGGTTAGAAGGGAAGCTCATTTTTGTTGGTTTGGAGGAGTGAGTCCTTTGAGTCACAAGGAAAAGGTGTGTTCCAAGTTGGTTTGGGGGTCAGTGTATGTGGCTTTCCAAGACTTCTTTTTTATGGCAGTGACATTAGGGTTTTTGTAAGTTTGCTCTTATAAAGTGATTCTTCCAGTTTATATCTACCTGTCTCACATAAAGGACATTCCCTTTCTCTCAGAGTCTCTTTTTCTCACTTTCAAGGCAGACTGCTCCAGATAATGTCAAACAATACAAGTGACCCAGTTTCTAATCTTCATAGAGGAGAGACTTGCATGCTTACATGTTTATGGACTTTTATATTTGAGGAGCTGGATGGCCTAGCCTAGACGTAAGGTTCCCCACAGAAACCCGTGCATGTGTACGGGGTTGGGTAAGTTAGAATTGCTGAGATGTCAGAGTGTTAGATGTCAGAATGGTTGGCCCATAGGATCACACACCTTTCTGTGTAGGGGGGCCTGGGTTTTTTTTTTTGTATGAAGAATTGAACTTGGGACCTTGCACTTGCAAGGCAGACATTGTGTCTGAGCTGTCTTCTCAATCTTCCTTCAGTGTATGAACAAATTGCAAGCAGCCTTTCTGCCCACTACAGAGCTCTTATTCAGTAGAGGGGCTGAGTTCCCTTGTGCTCTACTTTCTCAGATGTCTCTTGTCAAGTTAATAGTAGCCCCCAGTAAAATGCACTCATTAGATGTTTATAGTCATATTGGCCTGGCCATTAGGATGATGAAAGAACTTGTTGCTTGCCCTTGTAAGAGAGCCCTGAGGGTGGATATTGATACTTGAAAATAATAAGTCTTTTCCGCCCCTTTCCTGTGGTTAATGCAATGCCCCAGCCCTCAGGTGACTTTACCTTGAACTTCCTGCTTTATACCAGGTAGGATCCCTTCACCTGGCACTCAGCCCAGCCAAGGCTTTAAAGCAGCCCCAGCTTAGCATCTTGTACTGTTGGTCTCTCAAGCCCATTGTTCTGTCAAAGGTAAATTCCATGCTCACTAGAAACTTCAGAGTTTGAGTTTCTTTGCAGGCCCTGATCTTCAACTTTAAGATCACAAGAGAATGTGGCAGAGAACAGGGCGCTTGAGTGCAGCCTTGTAATTCCTCCTGAACAGCTACCTACATTTTGCTCGTGGCTCTTGCCTTGGTGTTTTCTAGTCTGGTAGAGAGATCCTAGCATAGAGTGAAAGCACTTGAGAGAGCAGGCTCAGACCCTTCTTGTGGTGGCCAGCATGAGAAAGATGTAGAGAAGCCCAGATGTCCATTTCAAATCACAGAGTGGCCTCTGTGGTCTGGCTTAGTTTTCACGAATATGAAAAGCTTCATTTGTGTATTCACTGCAGTGGGAAGGAAGGCTTCGTTTTGATTTAGAAATATCAACAGAGCCATAGCTGTGACAAGGATTAATTAAGACTGCTTCCTAGAGCCACACGACTTGGGCTAATCTATGACCAGAATTTAGAAAGCAAACATGTTAAATAACTGGGGTTTTTACCCCCAACTGCAAAACTGCAATTTAATAATTTCCTCTTTTAAGGAGAAAGGAAGGGGGAGAATCCTGGCTTCTAAATCTTTTTTTTTTTTTTTTTTTTTTTTTTTTTTTTTTTTTTTTTTTTTTTTTTTAATGAAGTAGCCCAACACCTCTTTTTAAAAAAAAAAAAACATAAAAGTAAACTGGTGAGCTAAAACAAATGAAAAAATAACAGAACCTTAGCTGTCTTAGGCTGGGTTTCCTTGGAGCAGATGCTGAGATGCAAGTTCATGTGTAAGTGGTTTCTAAAGGATATGTTCCCAGGAGATCCATTTGGGGAATTCAGAAAGCAGGAAGGGAAATATGTGATCCCAGGCACAGTCCTTCAGAATGTCCTGTGCAGGAGCTCTGATGTGGCACTGTCAACTCAGGGCCAGGAATGGGGCTTTTATACTCCCACAAATAGCAGGCGTGGGTTACAAGCCTTTTAAGGAGAATGAAAGTCCCTGGTGCTTTCTTCCCTCTAAGTGTGGGATGTGAACAGGTCATATAAAGGGGCTCTGGGGGGGACAGGGATCAGATCCTGAAATGGTTGGCTAGTGTGTTTCCCATACTTGGTTTCCTTCATGTTCTAAAGGTTACATTACATGCATGTTGACAGAGGTCTGTGAGTTCTTGACTTTCACTTGCACACAAGGTATTTCTTTCTTTGACCATTTTAGTACCTATTTGTAGTACATAATGATTACATTTACCGTGGGGAGTTTTTACATATATACCTCACATCTTTCCCTGCTCCCTCTTATTACTGTTTCCACTTGAAAAAAAATTACTTCACTTCCTATTATCTACATTTTATTTTGCTCTTTATACTTTGGGTTTCTTACATAAGAGAAACCATCTTCTCTCTCTCTCTTTTGTCTTATTCTCTCTCTCTCTCTCTCTCTCTCTGTCTCTCTCTCTCTCTCTCTTCTAAATATACATATATATTATGGCCTCCTCAGCCCACCCTGGGGATATAGTCAGCATGCCATGTGGTGCCAGGGATTGAACTGCAGTTGTGCACTTGCCTAAGCAGGCATTTTAGACTACAGAGCTATCTCACCAGGCCCATGCAATATTTAAACTTAGCATACAATATATTTCTGCCAGTAACTGATTTGGCGTATTGGTATATATAGACGCCCATGGAGTTTAAAAGAGAACATGTATACACAGCTAAAATCAGTGACAATCCAGCTTGCCAGAGCTGTCATTTCATCCCTTTCAAGAAAGAATTATGGATAGCCCAAGGTTTCCATAGCCCCAATGCATTGTTCTTATTTGGCATGTGAGTATAATTAGTAAGCCCATCCTACTCTGGTAAACAAGTGAGTTTTAAAAATCAGGTGGGAATATGTTTGGCTCCATACAACAGAAAACTGTTAGCAGCTGATGCTATTGAAATGTTAAATTTTTTTTGTAATAATAAATGGAGAGGTAGATGTTTCAGGTATGTGATGCTATCAGGACCTGTTTTGTTTTTGTTGTTGTTGTTGTTCTTGTGGAACTGGGGATTGAACTCAGGCCCTTGTGCTTACCAGGGAAGCATTTATTCCACTGAGCCATTGCCCCAGCCGCTGGACCCAGTTCTTTTGTCTTATTCTCAGCCTGTCTTCACATGTATTTTCATCCTCATAGGTTTGGTTTCCATTTCCAACACTATCACTGTATTCCAGATAGAATAAAGAGGAAATACGAAGGACAAGAAGTCTGCCCTATTTTAAAGAACGTTCCTAAAGTTCTACTTTGCCTTCTCCTTGTATATCTTGTTGGCCAAAACCATGACTGATAACTACCCTTAGCTGCAAGAGAGTCTGGCAGATGAGGTTTTTTTGTTTGTTTGTTTGTTTGTTTTTTAAGCTGGGCACATTATCATCCCAAAGCCATCATTCTGTTTCCTAAGAAAGTGAAAAGTGACTATTGGGAAATATGAGCAGTCAACCACAGCAGACACATGGGAGAGGTACTTTGCAAGTGTTTCACTTTCAGATGTTCATTAGAATGAGAGCAGGGTGGAGGACAAAGCTCAAGTAAATGACCAGTGCAAATGCTGTGTTGTTATTTTCTAAAGGTGCTTTCAGGATCTGCTTTCATTTCTTTTTTATTTTGAGATAGTATCTGGCTAAGTTTCCCAGGTCAGATTTGAATATGCAATCCTCCTGCCTTAGCTTCCCAAAGTGGCATATACCACTATACTTGGCTAGGATATTTTTAAGTGTCTTCATGAATACCTGTTGAGGAGGTCAGACTTGGCTACAGACAGGTAGAGCAGAGCACCTTGTCTGAAAAAGCAGGTAGTCTGATCCAGGTCTGTGTTTTCAAGCACTACACCATGAGTTTACTCCCTTTGGTAGGTGTCAGACCCTGATCAACTATAACATAATCTTTGTCTGTCCATCTTTTCTGACCTGGACATTTCTTACATTTATGAGATGAAGCCATTCCTGTGATTTATATGTGTTTTAATTTTTTATTCTAATATAGATTCCATACTCAAGTCAATTCACGAAAGGCCAAGGTCCAGTATCCTTACTCCTGACTCTTAGATCTATGTTATTTCTAGCCCCTTCCTCACTGATCTGTTTATCAGTCTCTATGCTGATATTTATCATCTTCCTTCATAAAATGTAGAAGTGAGGGCTTGAACCCAGCATGGAGTTACTACTTAAACACAGTATTTCTTCTACTGTGATAGGTGCAGCACACCTGTATTTATTTTTGATGTGTTTCTTCTATTTTATTTTTCTGGTCTTTTTTATATTATTTGGAAGTGTAATCATGCCATTTAAGCCTTGCTACTCAAAATATGGCCCAAGAACCAGCAATGGGGTTCTCTGGGGTATGGTTAGAAATGTAGAGCCTAGGTAGGTGTGGTGGTCCATACCTATAATCCCAGCACTCTAGGAAGCTGAAGAAGATGGATAACATGTTCAAACTCAGGCTGGGCAACTTAGGACAGACCTGTTTCACAATAAATGGACCAGGGAAGCCCATTCAATGTGAAGACTGTGGGTTCAATCCCTAATACTAAAAAAGAGGGAGAAGAGAGAGTAGTCTTCTCTCTGGACCCACTAGTACCTCTTAGAAGAGTTGTTTCTTCTTTTCACTCATTATCTTCTTCTTCCTTTACCTATTCCCTACCCCCTTTTTTTTTCTTTTTTTGTCATTAATAGCATTTTAAAATTGAGGCATAATTTAATTTACATAAAGTGCATACACCTTAAAGTGTGTAGATGACTCATTATTACACGTCTATACAAATGTAGCCACGTCCACATCAATAAAGAGAACATTCTCCATCAAGCATGATATGCCTTCATGCTTTTTCCCAGGTTGCTGTTCTACCCCGGAGAGAACATTCCAAGTTTTATCAGCATAATCTTCTTGTTTCTAAATTTTATATAAAATCATATAATAATTTATATGTGTTTTGTCTTGGTACTCTTACTCAGCACATATATATATATCATATATGTGTGTGTGTATATATATATATATATATATATGACACATGCATATATATGTTTATATTTATATATATGTGGGTGTTTATATATATTCTTTAATTTTTATTTTATTGAAGTACAAATATCAGTGAGACACTTTTAAGATACCTTGACAAGATGGATTTGATAAATTAATACATTGCAAACTGTTTTCATAATGTTTTGGTATCATAGAAGGTGCATACATGATATTATATGTACAGACGTTATTACAGCAGATGTCTCTTATCAGTAAATTAAGAGTGTAGCTGTTTACGTATCTTATTTTTTATACCTGAATTACATCAAAGATTCAATAATTAATACTTTCTACCTTGTTATTTTCCTAGTGGTTGTCCATAGTACTAGAGGCTGTCCACCCACCATTAGTGCAAATCTTGCCTCTCATAGAATTATGTAGAAGCACAGCGTATCTATCCCAAATGTACTGACCATACACACACACACATCATGATTCTTCCTTTCTATACCCCTTCCTTTGTCTACACCTGTCAAAGATGGACACTCCATTGTAATTCAACTAATTTAGGTGCCTGAACTCGACGACACACTCCAACACAGTCCAGTATTCCACAACAATAGTGAGTTATCTGAAGAAGTTGTCGACCATAGCCATTTACAGCTCAACTTATTATTATGGCCCCACGGTGTATACCTCATTTTTTTCTTTCTTTTTTTTTTGTCTTTAATAAAAAAAAAACAACAAAAATATATAATCAAGCATTTTACATAATGCATACATTCTTAGTATCTTCAGGTAAGATAAATAACAGAAGACAAAAAGCAAGTATACTGTATTGCTTCTCTTTGGCGAGGTACCAGTTTCATCCTCTGTAGAAACAGAATATGTGTTTAAAAAAAATGATCTCAAAATAATTGTCCTTTAGTATAAACAAAACATTTAACCATACAGTAGATAAGTTTTGAAAATTAAAACATTAAACACAGGAGTAAGGTAGCAAGCTGCTTTCCCAAATTAAAGCCTGAAGCAGTACTTAATGAGATAAAGACAATCTTTTCTAGTTTTACCTTGGTTTTTAAAAAAATGTCACACTCACATACCACCTCTCAGATATCATTCTAAAGACAACAAAATCCCTTCCGTATACAAAAACTGTTTTACTAGCTGCATCAATTTGCTCCTGCTCTAATCAAATTCACTCTGAATGGGGCAATTCGGGTTTCTTAAGTCAATACTTCTCACCAAATTCAGTGTCCCAAATTTTAAAAATTTTCCTTCCACTTTATAGCAATGATACATGTGATGGCTCTATTGAAGCAGTATATACAGATCAGAAAAATTAGAAAAGCAAAAGGACCCATTCAACACATAGCAGCTTGCATCTAAATATACACATGTATGTATATCTTTTCACAGTTACTGTAAAACAATTTACATTAATATGTTCAGAAATACTTCTACAGTCTATAAATAATATTTTAAAAGCTCAACTGATAAAATGCACTACAAGAATGTATCAAATTAAATAAACCTTCTAAACCTCTAAAAACAGACTTGACATCAGTAAAGCTTGAGGTTCATGTTAACTGTATCCTGCCGGTCCCTAACACTAGGGAAGGCAGTCTTCTAAACAAGATCTAAGGGCTGGGAGTTTAGCTCAGTGGCTCAGTTCCTGCCTGGCAAGCAGGAGGTCCTGAGTGCAATTCCCAATATTACAAAAAAGAAAAAAAAGAGAGAGAGAGAGAAAAAAGAAACCTAACTAAATATGATATAAAAGAAACTCCAAAACTTTGGAAGGAATTGGCAGCTTCTGGACTTCTTGAGTCGACATCACTCTTGGGATTGACATGCGATACAAATGCTGAAGGCTAGCAACTTGTCTTGGAGTGGCCCAAAAATACACACTTCCATCATGTGTCCCAGCAGCTAGAACACTGCCATCAGTAGAGGAGGCACAGCACAGACCATTGCTCAAAAGTGCAGCTTGCACTGGATAATCCTCATCAATTCTCCAGAACCTCATCATTTTATCATCAGCAAGACTTGCAATGCGCAGTCCATCATGACTAAAAGATACAGAACATACCCGTTGGTCATTTGCTCCTCTGGTAAATATTGGAATAGGCGGGGAAAACAGGTGCCCAAATTCCATCAGAATGTCTCCATTATGTGGATCCCAGATATACACACGATTATCACAAGATGTAGTAGCTAGTAATGCTCCATCAGGAGAAAAGTCACAAGCTACAACATCATGGTGATGCCCTTCTAATTTTTGCATCATGGTATACGTATCCATATTCCAAAGAAAAACTGCTTTACTCGCTCCAACTGAACACAGCACTGAAGAGTCAGGAGAGAATGCACAGCTGAATACCCAGTTCTGATGCCCCTCAATATTTTCATCATCTTTTAGGTCCCACACTCTTGAGAGTTTTGTCTCTTGAACCTGATACTAGGATCAAGCTCCCATCTGGAGCAAAAGTTAAATCTCTGAACACTTCAGTATGACCTACCAAATTAAGGAGGAGTTTTCCTGTATATACATCCCATATTTTGATACGACCATTGCTTAATACTGTGGCAAGTAACTATTGATAATCTTCTGTATTTCCACTGGGTCTGTGGTGATTTCACCCTTTTCATTCCTTATGCATGTACTTGAATTTTCTCTTGCCTATTTTTGATGAGGTTGGCTAGAGGCTTATCAACTTTATTTAATTTTTCAAAGAACCAACTTTTTGATTTGTAGATTCTTTGAACTGTTTTCTTCTCTCAATGAAATTAATTTCTGCTCTAATCTTTATGATTTCTTCCCGTTTTTGCGCTCTGGGTTTCGTTTGCTTTTTCTAGTTGTCGGAGATGCAACAATAGGGTGCTAATTTGATCCCATTCTGTTTTCCTACTGTGTGAGTTCATAGCTATGATTTTCCCTCTAAGAACTGCTTTCATCGCATCCCATAAATTCTGCTAAGTTGTGCTTGAATTTTCATTGAATTGTAGATATTGTTGAATTTCTTGTTTAATTTCTTCTGTGACCCATTGATTGCTGAGTAGGTGTTGTTTAGTTTCCATGAATTTAGTGGGTTTCTCTGGTTTCTTTTGTCATTTATTTCCAGTTTCATTGCACTGTGGTCAGATAATATGCATGGGATAATTTCTATTTTCTTGCATATACTTACGCATGACCTCTGGACTAGTATGTGGTCTATTTTGGAAAATGACCCATGTACAGCTGAAAAAAAATGTGTATTCAGCTGTGGTTAGGTGGAACGCTCTGTATATGTCCACCAGGTCCATTTGTTCCAAGCTCTGGTTCAGTTCTGCTACTTCCTTGATAATTTTTTGTCTAGTTGATCTATCTTTTTGAGATAAGGGAGTGTAAGGTCTCCTGTTAAGATTGTGTTCTTAGACATTAAGTTTTTCATGTCCATTAAGATTTGTCTTACATAGTTGGGTGCTCCTATGTTTGGTGCATAGATATTTATGAATGTTACCTCTTGCTCTTGAGTTTTTCCACTAACCAACATATAGTTGTCTTCTTTCTGTTGTTTGATCATTCTTGGTTTGAAGTTGAGGCTGCCTGAGAGCAGAATTGCTACTCCTGCTTTTTTCTGAGGTGCTGGGGCATGTAGTATTATTTCTCATCCTTTGACTTTGAGCCTATGAATGTCCTTTTGTGTTAAGTGTGTTTCTTGTATACAGCATATTATTGGATTTTGTTTCCTAATCCACTGTGCCAGTCTATTTCTCTTAATTGCAGAATTGAATCCGTTTACATTGATGGTTATAATTGAAATGTGCTGACTTATGTTTGTCATGGTATTTAGCTGGTATTGTTTACTCCTTTGTAACCTGTGTTTAATTGTCTGTCCTGTTTAGTGGGTTTCTTCCATTCTCATTCATGGAGTTCTGGTCATTGTGGTCTCTCTCTAGAATATCTTTCAGCAGCCTATGAAGGGATGGCTTTGTCATCATGAAATTCTTTAGTTGATCTTCATTGTGGAAGTATTTTACTTCTCCATCAAACTTGAAAGAGTTTTGCAGGGTATAATAATCTGGGCTTGAATTTGTTTTCGTGTAGGACTTGAAGAACTCTGCTCCATGCTCTCCTTGCCTTCATGGTTTGTGTAGAGAAGTCGGCTGTAATTCTGATGGGTTTTCCTTTGGATGTGAGCTGCTGCTTCTCTCTAGCAGCTTTTAATATATTATTTTTGTGTTGGATTTCCAGGATGTTAACTATTATATGTCTCGGTGTGTTTCTACTTGGGTTGAAGTTATTTGGTGTTCTGTATGTTTCGGTGACCTGAATGTTGGATTGTTTCCTCATATTTGGGAAGTTTTCTGCGATTACTTCTCCCCATATTCTTTTTATGTCAGTTGTATTTGACTCCTTCATTCTCTTTGATACCAATTATTCTCACATTGTTCATCCTGGCGTTATCTTGCAGGTGATGGATTATTTTTTCCTGCATTCTTGTTGTTTTTAAGAGATCCTTTCTCATCTTTTCACTACAGCACCAGCATTTTCAAGATCTGAAACTCTGTCTTCACTTTCACTCAAATGGTTTTGTAGACTCGTGATTCATATATTTAGTTCTTCTATCTCTTTGACTCTGTTTCATGCATTCTATTTCTTTTCTGTATAGCTCATTCAAGGAATCCATCATAATTCTGATCTCAATTTTTTTTCCATGTCTTCTTTAGAGGTAGTTATTAATTCTTTTTCTGCAGTGTTTCTTCCAAGTTGGGTTTCCTCTGTATATTTATGGACTTGTTTCTGTATTTCAGATGCTATGATTTAAAAAAAATCTTTTTTTTTCCAAAGACTTCTTTTTTGATTTCAGAAACTATTTCTGCTTTGAGTTCCTCATGACCTTTCTGCTGTTGCATCTTTGCTTCAGATGCTGTTAATTCATATGTTTCAGCTGGAATAGTGCTCTCTGCACTTGTTCTGGGTGAGCATTGTTTTTCCACCCAATGTTTCTGGAATTCATTCTTTATTTCAGATACTATGTATTCAGATATTTCTTTTTGAATTTGGGGAATTACTTATTGTTTTATTTCCTCTATACCTTTCTGCTGTTGTTCCTTTGCTGCTGTATCTGTTAATTCATCCATTACAGCTGAGCTAGTGTCCTCTGCCCTTACTGGTGGACTCAGGTCTGGGATTGTGTTTTTACCCTTGTCTTTGTCATTTTGTATAGCACTTACCTTTGCCCTTTGGTGTAGAGCTTTGGTGCAGCTATAACCTTAGCTTGTTATGAGATTCAGGTGCCAGTCTATTAAGTTTGAGATTATCCAGGTATGCCTATCCTGGATCTAGCTGTTGTGTTGAACCGAACTATGATGCAGAGCAAGTAATGAAAATTCCCACTGTCTTGGCTGGCTTTGGGGGGAGGATCCAGAAAATTGCCCGAATGAGCCCTCCTGTGTCAGGCAGGTTGCTCTCTAGGTGGGCGGGCCTCGGCTTTGGTGGGCTCCCAAAAGGATAGTGGATGATCTTATTCACCAGGTAGGCTGTACTGGGTCAGCCAGCCTGTGCTGGGTCTGGATCTACAGGCCGTAACCCAAGAAGTCTGGGAAAGGTCCCTTCAGTGTAGTGGAGGACTCACTCACAGGCCGGGCTGCGCTGGGTTTCGGGCCATGGGGTGGGACCGGGCATTGCTGAGAAATGTCCCTTGGAGTTCTCACTCCAGGCCGACCTGCACTGGGTTTGGGGCCGTGTAGTGGGACCGGCAATCACTGGGAAATGTTTCTCTGGCACGGCGGGCCTGGAGTTCTACTCACTGAACTTTGCTGCCCAGGGAGTCGGGGAAATTCCCTATCAGTCAGCGGGCTTTAGGGCAGGGGATCTGCGGAAGTGCTGGTGAGTGGGTCCTGAGGTATCAGGCCGGTCATTGGCTTGGAGGGCTTGGGGGTGGGTATCTGGGTAGTGCGCGTGGGAAGAAGCCAAAGGCTCTCCATCAGACTCACCACACACTCACTGATCTGGGAAGCCTTGTGAGTCATGCAAATTCCCACTCACTGGGAGAGCTTGGGGTGGGATCCAGGAAGCCTCTGGAGTCAGCTGCTGTCTCAGGCCTGTCTCTTGAGCTGGGCAGCATTGGCGGGATCCAGGAAGATGGCAGAGTCCACTGCGCTGTCTCAGGCCGGTCTCTGGGGCTGGCGGGCATGGGCAGGATCGAGGAGGGGATAGATAGATAGATAGATAGATAGATAGATAGATAGATAGATAGATATAGATATTTTTTAATTGCTCTGCAGAATTCTCTTGTGCAATTATGATGTAGAATGTTTATTCCTTATCCTGATAATGTGCATTAGAGTTGTTTCTGTCTTCATCTACTATGGATAAAGATAGTTACATTCTTGTAACAGTATTTATGCTAATTTTTTGGGATAAAAATATGTAAGTATAGTCAGATCATAGGGCCAGGTAATGTTAAGCTTTATGGGGGCTGCTTAGCTGTTTTCCTTATTGCTGTCACACAATACCCAAGACTCACAACTTAGAGGAGGAGAAATTCATTGTAGGTCACAGTTTCAGAAGTCTTAATCTATGTTGGTCAGGCTTAAACTCAGAAAAAGCATGCTGGCAATGCCAGGAAATACAGAGGAAAGGGAGGTCCTAGGGAGCAAGTGGTACCCTTTACATCCACAATGACCTGCCTTTTCTGACCAGACTCCACCTTCCATCAGCAAGTCAGTAACTTCCCAAAAGCCCTGCCCATGAATGCATGAGATCTTTATGGAATGTATTTGTTCCAAACCACAACATCTGGGCTGGGAAGATAGCTTAGTGGCACAAGTGCATGCGTGGCAACCATGAATTCCTGAGTGCAATTCCCAGTGCCCAAAAAATAAACAACAAATACATAGATAATAAACCACACTACCTGCCAAGTCATTTCTCAAAGTGATTCTATCATCTTATTTTCTCGTCAGCCATGTGTCAGTGCTTATTGATCAGTTTCCTGACTGACTCATAGTATTATCTTTCTTTATTTTAGCCATTCTGCTTAATGTGCAGTCATATTTCATTGTGATACAGATTTTCATATCCTAGATGGTTAATAAAGCCTTTTCCATGTGTTTCCCAGCCATTTGAACACTTAGTTTGTAAAACCCCTATTCAGGTCTTTCATCCTCCCTTGTTCTAATGATACTTTCTTCTTCTGTACTCCAGGATGCCATACACCCATTTCCCATTTCTCTGGCTTCACTGTCCACTCTTTATGTGGGTCCTCCTCATCTTTCCAACCTTTTAGCACTCCAGCGCTCCAGGGTGAACTTCTTTTAATTAATCTCTTCTGTCTACTCTCCCATGGATGAAGTGATTAGTCTTATGGCCTCTGTCCTGGACACACCTACAACTTCTGCATGCTCATCTTCAGCCACAAGCCCACCAGGAGCCCCAGGCCTACATATCACACTTCCTCCTCGGCATCTCTACTTCATGTCTGTTTCTCACACTAGGATGTCCAGAGTGGGATCCTCACCCCCTTGACATTTTGTCCACATCCCCTGTCCCTCTCCCCTTTTCCCTTTCTTTTGTAGCATGGTGACCTCATTGCTGTTCCATGTAGCACCCCAAGCTTGTTACTGCCTCAGGGCTTTTGAGCTGGTTTTCCTTCTACTCTCTTATTTCCTTTTTGTCTCTACTCAGATATCACCCAATTAAAACCACCCTACAAGTCCAAATGTGCCATCTCAATTCCTTTATTCTGCTTCTCTCCATAGAACTTGTTGCCATCTAGCATACTGTTCATTTGTTGCTGAAGATTTCAGTCCTCTTACTGCAATATAACTTGATACAATAGAGAACAATTTATATTCACTGATTCCTATCTTGTAGGTACAGCAGAACCTGGGTTATAAGAGAATCTCAATATATATAGAATGAAGAGATGAATGGGTAGTGATAGCTATACGGGCAGATCATGGATACCTAATCGTCTCTATATGATTACTATCTCAATTATCATTAAGTTTTATATTGTGCTAATAATTTTAAAGGACAGTTCTCTTTAAATAAAGTAATTATTTGGACAGATACAGTGATTTCTTCTTTCCCTAGAAAAGAAAGCCACTGGGAATCAGAGAAATGCTTCCCCCACCTGGTTATAGTATCTTGCTCTATAGCCCTAGGCATAAAGGTGTACATAAAATCCTTGATGGTGAAACACATCTCTGAGGGACAGCCTTGTACCTGTGTATTTCAGAGCAAACTAGAATGGGCCAAGGCCATGCCTGCACATTCCCTTCACCCCTCTAAATTGAAGACAGTATGTCTTTCCTACCAGAGCAGAACTTTGTCAGTATGAATTCCTGAAGAGGGCCAGGTTTGCAGGCTTTTGGTAGTGCTCAAACATGACCTATATAGTTCCTTGGGCTTACAAATAACTTCTAGTATGAGCTCTGTAAAAGAATTTTGAGAAAAATTCATGTCTCAGTTGAGTTCCCTAGAAGTAAGCCAGGAGACAATAATTCAAGCGCAGCGCGTGTAATCCCAGTGCTGGGGAAACTGAAAACAGGAGGATCACCATGAGTCAGAGCTACTCAGTAAGACCCTGCAACAAGCAAATACATTTAAAAAAATAAAAAATAATAAACATAATATATAAGAAATAATAATTCAAGTGCAAGAGTTTACTTGGAATCTAAAAATGAGGGGATGGCCAGACTTACATCCTCTGGGGACATGAGCCCATAGAACAAGCGCCTTAGCATTCTCCTGCCTAAGTGCAGGGGTGGTGGTGGCCTGGGACCTTATCCACCAGTCCCATCAGTCACTGACTGAGGGCTGTTCTTTGGAGCATTAACTAGCCCCATAATGGTACTAGCTTTGATGAAGCTGACATCTTCTTGTCAGATATGCTTTCATTCTATTGATAAAAAGCCTTTCTTGCTAGGGATATAGCTGAGGCATAGTGCCTGCCTAGCAAACATGAGGTCCTGAGTTTAACTTCTGGAACCCACCCAACACACACACATGTACACAGACACACACACACACACACACACACACAGCCTTTCTTATCTAAGGTTTTGTGCCTAAAGAGGAATGATGATGTCTATTAATATTATATCCAACAGCAAGTCCCTTTATTCTGAAATAATTACTATTTTACTCATATTCCCTTGGAGTTGTGTTAGTTATATACTTAAAACACAAATTTAAGAAGTTTGAATAGAACCATACAAAATTGATACAATTGCAAGTGAAAGCCAAATGTTGGCAATTTTGGCTCAAACAGATTTTGCCATCTATCTTTGAATGCAAGTCAAATCAATTGAATTTTTCATTAGTCTCAAAATGCTTTCAGTCCTTTTGAAAAGCAAGCCTCTGGTTCATTTGATCAATAGGTTAATAACACACAAAGATAATTACATGAGGAGCTTAAATTTTTTAGGTCTATTTTCATTTGACTTTAGTTTAGACTTCTTTATGGATCTACACTTGCACTGGCTTTCCTGGGTTACCAAGCCTGAAGTAGAGATTAGAGCTACTTATGAAAGGCTTGGTCCCCTGGTCCACTTTCCAGCTAACCAGCATGGCCAAGAGTGTTGCTGTTCCGCATGACCTCCTGCAGTCTCTTCCTGCCCCTGCAGCCCCTCTGTCTGTGAACACACACCACACTTGGGTTTACTTTTAGCATTCTGCACCTGTGACTCTTCTTTGTAAGCCTGACCTCAAGCTCCTGGAGCTGACTTACCTATAGTCATGAGCAGCCATAACTCCCTGGACTTGGCAAGTCCTTCAGGTCTGGCATGGAGCTGTGAAAGCTCAGGGCTCCAGGTTGGACCAGCTCCGAGTGTCAGTCTCTGGAGACTTTGCCCTTGATCTCTCCATACTTAACTTCGTCTGACCCCTCTGCTGTATCCTGTCCTACCTTGCTGTCCCTCTTGAAGACATACATCGTGTACATCTTTTGCTTGTGAATCCTCATCTTAGAGTGTACTTCTGGGTACCCACAACTGAAACAACCCCCTTTTTAATAAGTAGGCTTGAGTCATTACAGTAGGAATTTCCCAAAGTGCTGATCCGACCAATCAGACTTTTTTTTGTGACCTCAAATGACCCTTTTAAAAATTTCCCTCAAATGACCCTTATTTGAAGTGTTATCTTTATAATGTAACCTAATATGTCTATTTTGTATTTGTTCTGCAGAATTACTTATTCAGAAAAGGCCCAATGTATCTCAATTAAATCTATAAGCTTTTTAAAAATTAATTACAACTTTTAAAATGAACTATTAATACTTAAAATATCAATATATTAAGCTGTTGGTATAGTTTTTATTTTGAACTTTTATTAAGAGGAATTACATTTCAAAAATTCTACCCCTGCTTGGTTATTGTGTATTATTTTTAATTATGCAGTTGGCTTAAATTTATTATTTTAGTTAGTGTATTTGTATCTATTGTGAACATGATTTGTCTTTTTAAAATTTTTTAAAAATTTTATTTATTGAGGGTTGGCCAAATAGCTCAGTGGATTAAAGCACTTGCAAGCAGGTGCAGAGACTGGGGGTTCAATACCAAGGGTTGCCATGCAATCCCTACCCCCAGGGTATGCTAAAATAACAATTGAGACTGGTGTGGTGGCACTTGTCTATAATTCCAGCTCTTAGGATACTGTAAACAGATGGATCACTTCAAGTCTGATCTAGTAGTAAGACCCTGAACATCCTATGACCCTTCCCTAAAATATTATATATATATATATATAATATTTTATCTGTATTATTTTATATGTATATTTTATATGTATTATTTATATATATATATATATATATATATATATATATATATATATATATATATATATATATTAGAGGTCTCATTACATAACTTGAGCTTGTAGTGATCCTCCTGTCTCAGCCTCCCCAACACTGGGATTATAGGCATGTACCACCACACCTGGTTTTGGTGGCCATGGTACCAGAGATTGAAACCAGGTCCTTGAGCTTGCCAGGCAGGTGCTTAGGCCATTGACCTATCTTCCCAGCCTTTAATTCTTTTAAAGAATACCAAATAGTCATAGAAAAAAAAGCAGTATTAAAAACAGTACAAAATTTCATTAAACAAAGTAACAGAAATTCAATAATGGTAGCTATATTGCATGATGTTATCTTCAAATTAGTTGTTCAGGTTACCAGATATAAATGTGCAATATTGGTTTAAAGAAAACACAACAGAATAATAAAAGTTGTAAGAGATTCAAAAGAAGAAAAATAATAAAAAAATTAGCATTAACTGCTCCTTTCAAACTTCTGTGATTTCTTATGTTGTCTTTGTCAGGTTGTAGTGTTAGACTTTTGCAAGTGTTTGCAAAAGTTAAAAGGAAGCTTACATTCTTACTCTATGTTCTGAAAACATATGGATCTCATAGTTGCAGTAGCAGGCAACTGAAGCCAGTCCTACTCAAGCACTTAGTTAAGTGCCCGGTGCTGTGCTTAGCCCTTACTTTTTATTTGCATGTTTAATACCCAGAGCAGCCCAGTAAAGGAAGTTCCAGTATGATCTCAGTTTTCTTGATGAGGAAACCAAGGCTTGGCAAGGTTAAGGAAGGCACAGCTGGTAAGTACAGAGCTGGGATTGAAGCACAGGATAAAGAAGAGGCTTATTTACATGTCTAATTGAGTGTGCTGGCTACTCATGTGGCTTTACAGATATGACCCTCCAGAGGGCCAGGTGCTTCATGAATTAAATCTTTCTCATTACATCATCCCATGCTTTTCTGCAGGGAGTGGTAGGCAAGAAAGCATTGTTGAACTTCCTAGGGCAACTGTGGTATGTCTGAACAAGGCTCTCTTCCTGTCTCAAGGATAATTGCATACAAAGCCAGTCCTTACCAGGCTTTCCCCAGAATGAGCTTTGCTTTGGTGTCTGCATCTCCACAGTAGATTCTGAGAAGCTAGAACCAGTCTTGCTTTCAATTTCCCTCTCTAGAATTAATTTGTACTCAGGTGAATGCAGATAAGGAGAAGATCACCATGAGAACTTTAAATAGGATGGGAAATGTAGAAATAGAACAGTCCGTCCTATTTTCCCATCTGCCTATTAGGTATTGGACAGTAAAGTAAGAGTAATAAGATGTAGAGTTGCACCTGCTCAGATGATGTAGACTTTCTGTCTGTCTTGGACCCACCCACTTTTGTTCCAGCTCAGGTCCAAATGTAGTTGGGAAAAATCGAAATCTCCTGACTACGTGAGTGAACTGTTAGGTGCTGGTGACCTTGTACTATTGGTACAATTGATCTGAAGCTCTTGGAGATATGAAATAAATGTGTAGACATGTAGTTATTGATCATATCATGGAAAAACTGCGGCCCTGAGATATGTTCTATGCTATATACAGTGGAGTAGTGCTGAGTTGTAGAGACATCTGTGTTTTTCATGGGATGAAAGCCCTTATTTTCATATATTTTTACTCTCAGAAAAGTCAAAGCATTTCTATGCATAGGAGACTAAAATAATGACATGGAGTCTAGTTTGCATGGTCTAGAAATAAGCATGTAGAAAGTAATTTGCCTATATCTTGGAGAGCTAAAGAAATTAATTCTCCTTGTAAGTGCTGACAGAAGTATATGCTTAGATAGTACATGGATGGATCAAAAGGAGGATGATAGAGCCATTCATTCAGCCAGCCTGCACGAATGTGGCTTTCTTATGTATTAGGCAAGTGAACATGCTTGAGTGGCGGGGAAGATGCTTACATGCACTGTGACTGGTATTCAGGAAGAGAAAAGATGCTGGGACCAGGAGGAGGGCAGGCATCCACAAGAAAAGAGTGTGGCTTCAGTGGGGTGAGTGAAAGAGAAGAGGCCTATCCCCAGGCTAAGTAACCAGCCAGATAGTTCTGGCCTTATGAGGTCTGTGATAAGATGTCTGCACAAAAGTAGGGAAGGCTACTATGTGTGTGTCCCATCTTCTATTTTGCTGAATGTTTGAGCATCCAAAATGCTTAAAAATGCCTTGCAATGTTTAGGGACTCTGGCTGAGCAATTAACTCTGAGGGAGAAAGGGCCCAAAAAGGAAAAAGAAAGAAAGAAAAACTTAAAACTATACTTCACAAAAATAGAGTCTCTCTATTTGAGACTAGAACTGTCACCATAAAAATGCATTTACTGGCTTGGGGACATAGCTCAGCAGCACAACACTCACCTGGCAAATTTGAGGCCCTGAGTATAATTCCCAGTAGAAAAAAAAAAAAAAAGGCATCTACGCATTTTGCCTCTGCTGATGATCATTACCTAGTGTGTAGATCCAAGCTTCAGTCTGAACTGTGTTAGAGGAGGTTAGAAGCTTAAGCTGTAAAAAACCAAAAACTTTGTATTTCGCAGATGAAGCAGCCCCTGGTAAAGGAAATGGCCCATTAAAATCACAAAGCCAAAGGGCATGTAAAATTGTTCGTCCTTATTTAAGAAAACTAAATTTGGCTCCAGAATATTTCCATCTTTCTTCAGCTTCCCTGGTGTCTCTCAGTGTGGGAGGACACCGGCTCCCTCCCAGTCCTAGTTTCCCAGCTCCAGGCCCATGAAGTGCTTGCTCTACCTGCTCACAGTATCTGTTTTCTAGCCAATTCCACAGTACAGTGTTAGTTTTGGCTTTGGAAAGTAGAGTTTCTTTTACTTGGCTGGAAGTATACAGCAACCATTTAATTCATGTGTGCCTTATGGATTAACTGAGCAAGGAGAGGAAAGAGTATGCATATTGAGCATTTGGGGTTTTTTAAAGCCATGATTCACCCAGATTTCCTAGACTTCCTCTGGCCTAGCTTGAGTAAATTCACACTTGCTACTTAGTTCTCTCATTTGTTCATCTCAAAGACAGGAATGTTCTACTGGGGCCAGATTCCATCTAGTAACTCATTTTTCCAAAATCATTTATTCATTATCTTTCTGATGGGAGCTTCAGGATGGGGTAGCGCAAAAGGAAAGATAGAATGATGGTTTGGAAGTTTCCCTGCGATGGGTGTGCTTTTGGGGATAAAAATGTACATGTAGGATGGAAGTGAAACTTGAAGTTTGGCTTTATAGAACAACCCAGAAAAGTCCATTTCTTACATTCTAGCTTCCTCCTGGCCCCTGCACATATCCCAGGCTGCTCTCTGAAGTCTGAGAATCTTCCTTGCTGGCCCTTCAAGCCATCAGGCTGCTCCTCCCAATGTGCTCAAGCTGGACATTTTTCTTTCTCTCTCAATTGGACAGACTTCCCAAAATGCTCCTTTTTAGGCCATTACTTTTCCTGAGATTCACTGAGCCAAGGCAAATGGTGCCTGACATTTGCAAACTCAGAAATGAAGGCATAGGTACAGGCATTGAGCAATGGTCCCAGGAAGAGGGGAGAGAAGCCAGTGTGAGGCTGTGTGTTTGAGGTCACTGCTGTTGGTGGTGGGATCCTTGGAGAAGTGTATAAAGGCACCTTTGCCTGAAGGAACCTGCTCTGGTCACAGCTCCATTCCTAGTTGCTTGAGGACAGTTTCCAGGGGAAAGGCTGGTCCTACCCTGGCCAAGGGTACAGCTGAGTGTGAGTGCCCTGACATGTCTCCAGAAAAGCTGAATCCAGAGCTGGATCAAGAGGGAGAGACAAGGCATCTGAGGCATGTGCCAAATCTACTTCTGACTCTTCAGGCTCCAACAACATCAATCAAATGGTAATTATGTGGTTTGCCAGACACCTCAGTTGATTAAAGTACCTGCTTAGGCAAATGCAGGGACCAGAGTTTGTTCCCCAGCATGCCATGCCAGCCTCAACCAGAGGTGTGCTGAGAGGGTGACTGAGATTGGGCGTGGTGACACATGCCTATAATCCCAGCACTTAGGAGGCTGAAAACAGGAGGATCACTATGAGTCCAATCTGTATAGTGAAACCATGTAGACCCTGTGTTAAATACATAAAAATTTAAAAAAGGTAATTGCTTTTCTGCCATTTTAGTAGAAGCATCATTAGACAGCTTCTTTTCTAGCCATAACCAATTTAATAGAATTTTTCACAATCCCCAAAGGAAAACAGCCTGCATTATTTGTGGTTTCATGTTCTGTACTTTTAGTTACTCATGCTCAACTATAGTCTGATAATATTAAATGGAAATTTCCAGAAATAAGCAGTTGAAAAATTATGAATTACATATGCCATTCTGAATGATGCAGTGAAACCTCACACCATCCCACCAGAGTGTGAATCACTGCTTCGTCCCGCTTGTGCACACTGTCTCTACTACCCACCTGTCAGCAGCAGCCATCTGGGTTATCACAGCAAGTGTAGCGACATCACAGTATTCATGTTTTACAGAATTATGATCCTAAGCATTAGAGTAGTGATGCAAAGGAGGAGCCAGTGAAGAAAATCCTGAAAGACAGAGTAACTGTGGTCCTACATGGGAGAGTTATAGTCTGTGTAGAAAGAGTCATGTACATGCATGTATAGGGTCTATCACTATTCATAGTTGCAGGCATCCACTGGGTATGTTGGATTGTATCCCCTAAGGATAAGAAAAGACCACAGTACATACTAAGTAGAGATGGATAGGTCAGAGTGTGTACTCTGGAAATCTGGAATTGTCTCATCCTGATGTCTGTTCCTGAAACTGTATATAAGGAAGAAAAAACTTAAAAGTGAAAATGTCTGAAGAGTTGGATTATTTGGCTGTGTTGTTTAAGAGATTTTGAACTAAACAAATAAAACCCAGACTTCAGAGAAAGTAAATAAGGGATTTATTTACTTTAATCACAGTTTCTTCTGTTTCAAAATGATTCATAGTGAATTAAAAAAAAAAAAAACTTCCAAAAGCAGATCAGTGAAATTGCAATTAAAAAATATGCTTTAGTAAATTTCAAATAGTTAAGGACTAATTTTGCTAACAAGCTCTTTTCTGTCTGAAGAGGCTCTCGGAGTGGTTGCACCTTCAGTAGGCAATGAAAGAAATTTCTTTGAAGGAGCTTATGAAACACCTCCCTTGATTTTATTATGTTTGTATTCTTCTTATGTTTCTTTTTATTTGAAGTAGTGTCAAGTGTTTGAAGATTTGGGGACAATAAATAAAATTGATGACCATTTTTTGGCATCCATCTTCTGAATTGGTATGCTTTTCTGTGTTCAGAACCTCAGTCTCCAAGGAACCTAATGATAAAGTAAAATGAGGCAATCTCTGGGTTTCTGGTACACATTCCACATCTCCCCAGGCCCTGTCTCCCCTTCTCTTTGGTAGGTGGACTCTCTGCGATCTCAGCACACAGAGCCCAGGAAGACCTGTGCTACTTACTAGTCTACTGTTTTCTTTCTAATATTTTCTTCTTTTGATATCAGTTCTCTCTTTCACTGGTACATTAATGAGGAAGGGATGGTTGACCTTAACATCTTAGGAATTGGGGTACGTACAGACAGACCAAGGCTGCTGCCTCCTTTCACATAGGCTCTGTAAAGTGCATGGATGGGTGACTGTTTTCCCAGCTACCCTTTTCTGTTTCCTACAGGCTAGGTGTGCCTTAGAGAGCTCAAATACATATATTTCATAGTAAAGCTCCATCCATTATGACAAACCACCTTAAATTTTATTGGTGCAATACAAAAATCATTTATCATTGTTCATAACTCCAGGCATTAGCTGGGTAGTTCTTCAGCCATGTTCCAGGCTTGGCTGCTTGTCTAACCTTACCCACGGGTCTGTGTTTAGCTGGCAAGTCATCTGGAACCCAGCTGTAGCTGACACTGTGTGGTTGTCATCCCTCAGCAAACTAGCTCTGGCTCATGGATTTTTAGCAAGGGTTCCAAGAGAGTGAATAGAAGTTCCAAGGTCGCTTGGGCTTGGAGCAGGCACAGCATCACTTCTACATTCATCTGGTGAGAGCAGTTTATAAATCCTGCCCAAATCAAAATTCCCTTGTGGTGGGAATAGCTGCAAAGTCTAATTGTAGAGATGCATGGATGCATGCAGGAGGGAATTAAAATGGTGGCCACCACAGCCAACCTGTCCTCAAGAGAAAGCTGGTAAAGCTTTTGCAAAGGCTCTGCTGCTCTAAAACTTCTTTTAGGCCCCACCTCCCAACGTTCACTCTTCATTCTTAATCTCAGAACATTACACAGTAGGACATGCTGCATATCTTTGTGAAAAGAGAAGTTTTGGAAAATCTGAAGTTGCATATGGATCTAAGGTTTCTAAGAAATACTCCCTAGTGAGGCTCCCACTGGGACACTGGGAAAAGGAAGTTTCTAGCTGACCTCTTTCTTGTGCTAGAGAAGGCTGAGTACAATGTGTGTTTTCTGTTCGGGTTTATTTTTATCAAGCAAATGTTCCTCTCAGGAGGAGCACACCTGTTCTACCATAGGAACAGTGTAGGCACTGCTGCCCGCATCATCTCAGAGACATGTGTGCTAACCCCGTGGAACTGGGCTTACATCTCATTTTACAAAGGTAGCAACTTAGCTCAGAAAAGATGCAATTTCTCCAGCACACAAAGGTAGTAGATGACAGAGTTTGTTTTGATGGCAAACTTCCCCTTTTGTCATCCTGTCTCACAACGAGGGGTAGGACCTCCTTACTTCCATCAGCAAACTGATATCTTGTCAGGAAATAAATATCCTCCCCAAATAAGTAGTAAATAATAAAAGATCACATAGAACACATGAATGTGGCTTGTGTGGGAGAGTCTGGATCCTAGGCTCTTGGGGCTGTCATCTCAGCACCAATCAGAGGCAAAGCACCGAGTAACCTATGTTACTACAAAGGTTTTGATGTCTCGGAGACATCTCGGGTCTGAATGTTAGAGACAGAGTCAGTGATTCTTTATTTCATTGGTGGCCATACATACAATCTGTTACACTAGGCTCCTTCGGGGACTGTAAAGTGCATGGGTGGGTGACTATCTTCCCAGCTACTCCTTTTTCAGTGCTTCCTACAAGCTGGATGTGCGCTAGAGAGCTCAAAATACATTTTCACACTTCACAGCAAAGTTTTACCTGTTATGACAAACCACCTTAAATTTTATTGGTGTAATATAAAAACCATTTATTATTGTTCATAAATCTAGGCATTAGCAGAGTAGTTCTTCGACACTGTTCCAAGCTTGCCTACTTGTCTAACCTTAGGACATTACTAATAATTAGCCTTAGCATGTTAGGCATAAATGGGACTGTCCTAGGCAAGTGGAAATATAGTCACATTACTTGTGACCAAAGTATACAATGGCTCTGCAAGCTTCCTGGAGAGGGCATAAAGGGTAAGACTGTGGCTTTGCATCAAGGTGAGGTAGACCTCTGTTCTTCCTGCTTTGCTCCACCTTCTGAACCTGGGTTTCTGCTTCTTAATCTGCATAGCAGCCCTAAGGATGCCTACTGTGTAGTTATTTGCTGTTGCATAACAAATTGCCTCAAAACCCACCAGCTTAAAACAACACACATCGATTATTCCGTATTGTGGGTCTAGAATTCCAGGGTTCCTGTGGCACAGGGTCTGTCATGCAGTTCCATTCAGGAGGTTGGCTGGGATGCAGTTGACTAAAGGTTTCTCACACAGGTAGCTAGTTAGTGCTGGCTATTTGCAGAGGCCTTCCAAGGCCCAGAAATACAGCCCTGAATATTGATAGACAAGGCTGGAGTTTGATAGCCAGCAATAATAAGCACTCCTGCTGATTAGGTAGGAGCTTAAGCCACCTTCATGACTTGAGAGCCTAAAGGCAAAGGTCAGCTCTAAGTTTCCAAAGATACAGGTTGCTCCTTGGTGAGGTCCAGGTGGCCACAGAGGAGCCTACCTCAGGATATCATCTTGGAAACCACTGGCCAGCATTTCATCTCCCCTTTAGTGCTTAGAGCCACCCTGGATGCTTTTCTCTCTCAATCAGGGAAACTGGGCCTCAGAAATGAGGCACAAGGCCTTCTCCAGAAGGTTCCTTCAGCCTGCTCTAAGTTCTTTCAAAGGCTTCAGAACACTCTGAGTTATATATTTTAACTCTTTTAGTGGTAAACAATGGAAACTGGCATGAGTGAACAAAGAATATGTCCAGAGCTGAAAACCTTAGGTTGGCTTTGTCCACAGCTCCAAAAGCTGTCATAGTGTTGTGCTATCAGCTTCTCATTCCTCATGCTGGTCCTCATCTTTCTCCCTTGCTCATAGTAATAAAGAAATTCCTTCCATCCCAGATCCTAACCATAAGTACTGTGTGGCCATATTAAGTGTCCACTTAAAACTCTAAGACATGACCAATAGCTCTAGAAGTGACTGGGTTAAACTCCACTGGCTGGAGGTAATAGTATGGGATGCCTTGGATGGGAGATAGAATGTTGATCTCTTTTCACAGAAACCTTTTTAGAACTCAGGCCTCTGAACAACAAAAGTGAGATCTTTTTCTGTCAAGTTCTTATGAGTTTTTCTTTGAGCCTTTCTGTCCTACTTCAGTGTAATATTTAAGCACAGAATTCTTTCCAGGTGTCATTTTTTGGCAGTTAAAAAGCATATGCTGAGGCGATGCAGAGTTGGTGCTCCTACCTCCACAGGTTGTCTTCTAGAAGGTTCCAGCTAAGAGTCTGCCTTCTGTCTCAGAATACAGCAGTGGACCGGGCCACAGAGGGAGTTGGGAGGAAGGCCTCAGATAAGCAGAAAATCCAAGCTTTGAAGTAGAGTCTGTCAAACTAGGCGGAAATGGGAGGTGCTTTCAGCCCTCCCTCATAAGGTCAGGGAGCAGAGCAGGGAATCTGAGCCTCCTGCCAAAGAAAGGTCTCTGCTTTTTATAAAGTCTGTTGAATTTTCTTCATGAGTGTGCTGCTGGTTGGGACCCATAAACAGGCACACTGGCTATAAGCAAGGGGTTTCCTGACCAGCTGTGAAGGCCCAGGCCACTTGACTTATGCCCACACTCCATTTCCATCTGGGCTAAAGAGAACTGATGAATCTTTCCTGCCAGTGAGATACCAATCTATCTCTTTATTTCTGGTCAGAAGCCTCGTGCAGGCCAGAGTCTGTTTTGTGGTTTAAAATGCCACACATAAAACAGTTCATGGCCTGGCAAAAATACTGTCTTGAGCTGCAGGCTTCTGTCTTCCGCCTGCATGGTTTTAAGACAGTGTTGCTATGTAGTTAGATTCTGGGTACAGTGTGCAGAGTCAGCATGGTCTCTGGGCCAGCCAGGGCCAGATATGTGTAGGGGTCTTGAGTCAAGTTGACATGGGCTGAAATCCTGGTTTCATACAATTTGTGCCCACTTTGACAAGTTGCCCAAAGTCTTAAAGCTTTGATTTACTTGATTGCATAGTGGAAGTTATGGTACCTACCCCACAATGCCAGGATTAAAATTGTGCCAGATGTAAGAATGTATGGGTTTAGTATCCCTTATCTTAGAGGCTTGATACCAAAACTTTCAGATTTTCAGATTCAGGATCCTCATCTTGAACTCCATAAATGTGCATCTGTTTCTTCCTGCTCTTTTAACATTTCCTAATCACACAGCCATTGTAAAATTAACCCTCTGGCCTTTTGCAAGGGGAGCAGGAGACAATCTGGAAAATGTCATACCTGGTGTCACAGTGATAGCTGGTGGCCCGTGAAGGATGTCCATTCCTCAGCGGCAGAGGGCTCCAGCCTTCTCACATCCTCTATGTGAGACTAGAAAGGCACTATGATGTTCACTGGTTCAGTTGACCATGCCCTCCCTTTCCTGTGAGATTGTCTACATGGGTACAAGCCAGGAAGCTACTTCCTTCCCAAGAGAAGGAAGTGTTGCTCAGAATCTAGATCAGTGCCACTCAAAGTGGTCTCCTGATGACCAGCGTCCCTATCAGTTGATTAGAAAAGTGTACTTATCAGCGCCTGCCTCTGAGTCACAAACTCTGAGGTAAGTCTCAGAAGCCTGTGTTTTGAGGACACTCCAGCTACTGATACACACTGAAATGTGAGAACCATTGTGCTGTAGGCAGGCATGTGATTGTAGGGCAAAGGAAAGTAAATCTGTGCTCTGGACACTCTGAAGAGTGTCCAACTAAAACGAGTAGATTGTTTACACTCTGATATCAGACTGCCAGGCCTGACCTCTTGCTCTTTGGTAAAATTGTGGTGTGACCTTAAACAAGTTCCTTCATGCTCAAGGGGCCTCTGAATCTTTATCTGAAAAATAGAATCGTCATAACAGTTACCTTGTATGGCTGTGGAGAAGCATACATTGGTTCATCCTAGCAAAATGCTTAGACCAGTGGCTGCCACAGGACCTGAGTTCAGTGCACATCAATTGTCACCTTCATTTTCCGGCAGTGTATTGGGTTGGAAGTCTTATTTTCTTGGTACTTTGAGCAGCTAAATGCTTATATCTAACAGTTATTGTAGTGTTAGAACAAAGAAAAATTGAACAATAAGAACCATAGTGGCAGTCTCCATGGTAATCTTTTATAGAAAGGACTCTTAATCCTTTAGTATGCAATACTAGGATCTTTATAGAAAGATGCAATAGGAATTACTCTATATTTTACAGAAAGGTACTTGATACTACTGGGTAAGTAGTAAAGCTAACATTGGAACTAAATCACTTTTGCAAAATAAACCATTGAATAATCACAAACTGAGGAGTTTCCAGGGTCCTATTTCCTTACCCCTGGGAAAATAAAGAAAAAAATGGCACTAGCAGGTGTTATGGTTTAGGTCTAGATGTCCCCCCAAAGCCTCATCAGTCTTGGGGCAGCTTCTGGAGGTTTTGATTGATTCTTGATCTAGTGCTGGGATTGTAGATGTAGATGCTGCCCCTGCCCTGGGGCAGGTAATCCGCATTGCAATATAAGGAGGGGAGAGAGACTAGCTAGCAGCTGCGGGTGTTGCCCTTCCTTTACTCTCTGCTGGTTTCCACTGCCATCCTCTTCCGTGTGCCACTCTGCCTTGGAGCTAGCTGAGTATGGGCTGAAGTCTCCACTAACTGAGAGTTAAACCTTTCCTTCCTTAATTTTGGGTGTCGGGTATTTTGTCCCAGCAACAAGAGAAGAGTAACTGAGGCAGCGTACTATGGGTCCCTCCCCACATTCCCTGAAGTAGGGTACGGGCAGTGAGAAAACTGGCCTTCCTAATATGAACAAAGAGAAAACACTCAGAATTATAATTAAATGTATTCATGTTCAAGAGGGGCTTAAAAGGATTAAAATCAATATGTTGTCAAGTAAATGTGCGAAGCCATATTAGCTGGCTTCCTTAATGTTTCATGGGTGGAATCCTTCGTTTTAAAAGAATCTAGTGTAGCTCTGCCTTGCAATAGATATGGATGCAGAGGCAGGGAGGATGAGAAGTTTACAAGTCCTCGGAGGCCATCTGCTCAGAGTCTGGCGCCAGGCTGGCGTGGCCACAGCTGAGGTGCCGAGAGAAGAAGGAAGCTGTATATTTTTGTGATGGTCTCTTCCGCCTGTCATAGCCTGAGTTCCTTAAAATCAAATCCTGAGACGAGACTTCTTGTAAAACTGATCTACTCAAAAGTATTTTTAGGAGAATGGGGAAGTAGGAACTAGGAAGGGAAGAAAGCCAAAAAGGATATGATATCAAACAAGTCCTTAGCAGAGAGAAACAAGGTGGGAGAATTTGGCACAATCCCATGTATAGGTCATATTGCAGAGTATCCCTGTCAGGGACAGTGAGCTTGATTCAGTGTCCTCCCAAAGGAATAGAAATTTCTAAGTGCTGCCATCTTTCCATGTTCCCAGGCAAAGAGTGTGCAGCAGCTCACGAGTCATCCTCCAACAAAAGACGTGCATGATAGCTTTTGGGAAGCCAGTGTACATGACCACAAATGGTAACAAGACCTGTGATGATGCTGAGGGAATTCCACCAGTGTGGAGACCTGTCCTTCCCATACTTTGACATGAGAGGGATGGTGTGTACCAGAACAGCCACCTAAAACAGGACCAAAAACCAGTCTGGAAAGCAACACATGAAAACGCTTGCAAGAGGAGAAAAAAGAATGAACAAAACTGTCCTATGTGAGACACACATAGAAACACAGAAAATGTTGATGAATCAATTACCCCTGCATGGTCAGAGCCAGGGATTCATAAATCAATCTAATTTTCTCTCTCTAACAATTAAGGCATCTCCTAACTTAATGAGAAATTCAATATATTCCATGAAGTTCAGAAACATACTGAATCTTAAACAGTCTGATGACCTTGTAACTCTGCCTTTTTTCAGAGGACCAGAGAAAAATCGTTAATTTTCCACAAACAACACTAGCAAGATTAAATTGAAAACCTAGTCATTTTAAAACAACCAAAAGCTAAAACAAAAGCAGCCGTTACTATTTATATGTGCAAGTGGTTTTAAACAACTAGCTAATAATCTGAAAATGTCAAAGCCAAATATAGAAGAAAACCAAGTATTCTTGAAAACAAAGCCCATCTCCCTATGTTGTCTTTAAACATACAAAAGAGACACATAACTTTATCTTTTAATTGTATTTGTGCATCTTTCTTAATTTGATATTCTTGTACAACGGTTTTGTGGTTGTTTAGATTGTATATTGAGCCTTGAAGTTCTTGCCATTGGGTTTTTCCTTGATACTATGCAGTCTGAACTCCCAAAGGTGCAGCTTGTGCTCACTTCTCATGGATGTTTTTAAAAGTTTGAGCCCTCAGCTGGCATATGATTGTCACATCAACTGACAAAGCAATTATTTAATGTCTGATTGCTATAGTTTAGATTCAGAATAACTGTAAAAGCCCACATGTCAAGGTCTTGATCCCCAGCCTGTAGTATTATTAAAAAGTGAGAGAAGCTTTAAGATGTGTAGCCTAGTGAAAGGGCCCTTAGATCACTGGGAGCACATCCTTGAAGGAATGTTGAGATTCTAGCTTCTCCCTCTTTCCCTCCCTCCCCCCACTCCCTCTCTGGCTCTCACTCTTGCACTCGCTCTCTGCCTACCCCTCCCCACTCTTTTTCTCTCCTGTTCTCTGCTTTCCTGACCTCCATAAGGTCAGAAGTTTTGCCTCACTACACATAGCCTGACCTGATGAACTGCCCCATCCACAAGCCATAGACCAAGCTGACCACAGACTAAGCCCTCTGAAAACATGAGTCACTCAAAAATATTTCCTTCTTTTAAGTTGATTAAGTCAACTGTTTTGTCACAGTGATAGAAAGTTGACTAGGATGTAGGTATTTAACAAAAATGCTTGCCAAAGATAGGAATCCTCATACATCAATTCTTGGCATATAAGATTATTTCAGTCATATCTATTGAATAAATTTGGGACAGAACAAATCTATGCTAGCCACTGAGTCATATTCATAGTGTTTGGATCTGTTAGATAAAGTTCTGAACAAGTAGATTCTCAGCTACATAATGTAGTTCACAAATGGTATTTTCTGATATTGTCATTTATCAGAAATGACACTTTTGATCTAATTGTGCAAATATGAGCTAATTTCTCCCACTAAAATGAACACTGATATGACTCTGGTAGACCTTGTTTGCATTCCATCATATAAAGAACTTTTAGATGTTTTAGCTAATTAAAATGAAGCTAAAATAATGCTCGTAGTAATGTTATAAAACAGCACTCATGGGGTAGAGCTATGGAAAAACCGATGCCTATCTTATTTAGGGACACTCAGTTTAGCCCCTTGTCCACTTTATCCAAAGACTGAGCATTCTTCTAACAGCTTCTTATCCCTGCTTCCAGACTGGCCTCTTCATGGAACATACTACAAAGGCAAAAAGCCCCATGAAGAATGTCGTGGCTACTCAATAGATAACTATAGAATTAGAGAAGAAAGAAGAAAAGTAAGGTGTAGCAGAAAACGTACATGTCTTGAGCATCATAATTATTCTAAAAGGCTGTTTCTTCCCAAGGCCAAATAAGAAACCTATGTTGAGTGAATAAATGAGGGATGGGATTCCCACAGGGCCGGTGGCCTGTGTACACAATTTGCAAGTAGCATGGTCTCTACAGTTGATATTTCCAAGTGTCTGAACTGGAATCATGGTCCATAGGGCACATGTCATGTGAGATTTCTGTCTAGTGACTTACAGGCAAGGAGGACCATAATGGCATGGTTTTTCAGTTTACACTAGAGTCAGCGTATGAAGAAGGCATTGTTTTTCCTTTTACACTCTGGGTCTGAATCCCTTAACCTCTAGTTGGTACTGGTGGCACCAATGGTGTTGCACATCCTATAGAGAATATTTGTCTCCCATGGTTCAAAGTCCAGAATCTGCTTTAAAGAATCCCATACTGATCGGTGGGGCCTGCAATCTGCATCTTTAATGAGCCCACCAGATGGTTTTACTGTAGTTCAATTTGGGGGGCTCTTAATGTGATACATATCAGAATCACCATGGTTGATAAATACCAAGATGTGGTGGGACCAAAGAGGGACTCCATTTGGGTCTTTTTTACCAGATTTCCCCCAGGGCCATCAATTTCATTTTTCCACCTATGTTATGCAGATTGGAGTGAGGCCCTGTCTGGTGGGCTGCAGGCTTCTCGCAAGATAGAGGGCTGGGTGAGGGTAGTGTGTGCTGAATTTCAGCCTGTACTCACAGCCACATCTGTGTGAAGTGTATAAGCAGCACAGCTGTACATGGAATCTGCCTCCCTGGTGGTTCCAGTGTGCACTTCCAGTTAGGAATCAAGTAAGGAGTGTTGGCTGTTAATAAATTTTGAAGGCTGTCGAAAAAAAAAAAATAAAGTCATATGTTAAGATTTTTAGGGGATGGGGAGATGGCTCAGTGGACTAAGCACTTCCCTGGCAAGTGCAAAGGCCTGAGTTCAATCCCTGGTTCCACCAAAAAAAAAAAAAAAAAAAACAGATTTGTCTGGGGCAGCTTATAGAATAGTTCTGGTAGAAACTAGCACAGTCAGTTTTAGAACATTCTCTTATCTAAGGAAGAATTTCCATGCCTCTTGCTGTCATTCTAAATTTCCTATCAAACAACTACTGGTCTACTTTCTGTCTCTAGATTTGCTAATTTGGGACATTTCATATAAAAGACTACTTTACATAAAATGGAATAAGTCTTTTGTGATTGGCTTCTTTCACACAGCATAATGTTTTCAAGGTTTGTTCATACTGTGGAACATGTCAATATTCATTCCTTTTCATGGCTGAGAAATATTCTGTTGTGTGAATAGACCACACTGTATTTACTCATTCAGCAATTGATGGATATTGGGTTGTTTCCCTCTGTATTCACATGTTCATTGAGTGTCTTTTGCTCACTAAACATTGCCTCCTCAAAATCAGAGGTCTCTTCTTCCTTATCTATATGTCTCTGCTGTTCTATCTGGTGTTTTGTAAATATTCACTAGATGAATAAGTGAATTGATGTGTAGCTGAATAATGCCTAAGTTTGCCCAAGTGAAACTTTTAGTACATTCTCCATGTTCTCTGAAAATAGACTCCAGGATGGGCTCTGCAATCCATACAGTCAACAAAATGGTTTATCCTGTGCATGCCTGCTCAAAGATTCTTTGGCCACTTTTTCTGAAAGTACTCTGCTACTCTAGCACAGGCATCATTAGTAGCGCTTCCTTGTGGGGCTTCACTTGGTAGGAGGCCCATGGGGTCATAGGTCAACACTAGGTGTTCATTTTTGATTAAAGAAAATCATTGCTTGTGCTTGTTCTGACTCTAGAACTATCCATGCCAGACACTCAGCAAAGAATGCACATTCACAGCCTGAAGAAGTAGCAGAGATGAGGTGTTGTGCAGATGTGCCATGTGAGGAGTGTAGTGGGGCAGCCGAAATTGTAATGTCAAGTGTTCAAATAAGTCTCTGTCCCTCACATTATGTATTCGAAACCCATTTCATGTTCTATAGGGAGACTGGGATGGAGTGAGGTGCTGATCAGAGGATACAAAAACATTTAAAGAGAACATGCAGAGAAGAGGCTGTAAGTGAAGGCTTTCATGCCCATTTGGATCCTGGGGCTATCATTTGCCAAATGGGAACACCAAAGAAAGTGATGCAAGTCATTACATTCTAGCCTCCTCCTTGTAAAATGGAAACAGAAAGAGGAGTTACTACATGACGTACTCAGATAATGGGTTTAAAACATTGCCTCTCATGTAGTAGCCCTTCCTGTGTAGGGATCACATGGGCCACCATCCTAAGCCCATCATCCCTGGCAGTGCAATAGTAGGCTTAACCAGAAGGGGTAAGAACTTGCTTCAGAGGTAAGAAGATCAAGGCTTATAGAAAGGGCAATAAATTAACATGGCAGCATATGTCTGGCACATATCTGAACAGTCATCAGAGTTTGGACACTAACACCAAAGTCTGTACTTTCCAAGCTGCAAGCCCATGGACCTTTCTTTACCAGAAGAAATTTTATGAACCAGCACCAAAGGGGGCTCTTCTGTGAGTAGGACTGCTTTAGTGAAGCATAGGCTAAGTTATCATTAAGTGGGGCTAGTAAATATTTTCGGCCAATAACTCCTCTTTTTGTTAACTCTAGGCCAGGTTAGCAGGGACTTTGCCCCCTCTGATGACACCTGTTGAGGATATTTGAGGAAAGCACTTACCAAGTTCACCTGAATTCTAAATCAACTAATAAGAGGCCCTCTTCTAGGTCACAGGTTTCATTCCTGGTGTATCTGGAAAGGATCTTTGAGGGACACCACCAAATTAAACTGACAGCCAGACACAGAGCCCTAAGGGTCATCCTCAGTGTGCCAAACATGCTTAGGATCTGGAAAATAAGAAGTAAAACTTAAGAGTAAGCCCATTAGAGACTTCACAGATTTTTCTGTTCCTGAAGAACACTGCATTGGTGGTCAAATAAGGTCCTCCAGCCTGAAATTAAGTGCTCATATGAATGAGAGGTGGGAGGCTGGAGGCCAAAGAGGCTCACTAACTTCATTATCTGATTCTTCCAACCACTGCACGTTATGAAGAGGGCTGGAACCTGGCTCTTCTGGCCAGGCTCCCAGGGCTGGAACAGCCAAGGTATGTCTGGAAAACAGAAGGGCTTTGCCAAGGCAAGCATCCCTCATGCCAAGCACCCAGCAAATGAGCTGCTTCTTGTATTCAGTCCCTTTAAATGAATCTTCCATGAGCCAATGACTGTTCATTTAGTAAACGTAAACTCAGGGACTAGTATGTACCAAGCACTAAAAATATAGAAGCAAATATGCACAAACCAAGTATGCTTTTCATCATTTTTTAAAAAATGTTAATTAATGATTTCCTGATTGTAAAAGTGATGTGCATTACTAGAAAATTTAAATTGAATTACCTATAATCTCCAGGGAGGGATCCTGATCATATTTTACAATATTGGCTGCCATTGCGATCCAAAGAAATGGAACTGAGAAAAAGGCCAGTTAGTGAATCCTCTTAAAATAGGGCCCAAGATTGCATAGTATAAATGCTTTTAAAGGTTTTGATTGGGACTCTGCTTGAACACTGAAACTAAAAAATTACAAATAATAGTTTTATTTTCTCCCATTTAATAACATTTGTAACACTATAACTAGAATTGTCAAAAATTCCTTAGACCCAAGGTAAAAGCTTATGTGCTTTATTAGGATCCTTAACTATAATAACACCACCCAGCTGAGCATGGTGCGTACACCCGTAGTCCCAGCATTCTGCAGGACTGAGACTGGAGGAGCCTACCCTTGGAAACTTAGTGCCTTAGGGGGACCCTGTCTGAAAAATTTTAAAAACATCAGGAATATAAGTCAGTGTAAAGATCATGGGTTGAAGCCCCAGAACTGAAACAAAGATACAAACAACAATGCTCTGATTTCCAAAACAAAAGAAGGAAATGAGCGCTGGGTAGACAGTTTGGAGTGTGAATTTTCCTATTGTGTATCATAATTTGCCTCCTCCTTTGTTTTTCTTTTTAGCACAATCACAGAATTATTGGCTTTATAATGGCTTATTTTTCCCAGGGACTTTCATTGATTTTTTTTTTAAATGTAAACCTTTGTCTTCTAAATCATCTTAAAGTGTTATCATCAAGGATGATTTTGACTTCTTTAAAACCAAATTGCAGTACCTCTGCCAGGTCCAGATTGACAGTGGCTTTGCAGAGGTTTGACCAGTTTCCCAACATTCCTTTTGTGAAAGCCTGCATCTTTTGCAGAAGGTTTGAGTTTCATTCTTAGATTTGTACTGTATTTGAATCAGATAATCACATTTTGCGCTCTTGGCAGTCTGGGACACTGGTGCACAATTTCAGTCAGCAGAGTCTCCTACAATCATGAGCTTGACATAAAGTTCTCTCGAGTCACTATGAGTGGTAATTGGAGCAAGGAAGGAGCCAGGACAAGGAGAAGTCCAGGCCCTTCAGTCCCTCCTACACCTCCTGCAGGTACCAAATGTGTAGCAGGGTAATAAGCAACCCTGGATGGAGACCCACCTAGTAACATAATTCCTAAGACCCGGGGGACTAAGTGTAGCCCCATCTCCTAAGAATTGACTTTTCATTAAATTTATTTGAAAAATTGAATTTTATTTTTTAATTAAAATATTTTAAATTCTGGGTCTCTCTGTGACTAGGTTCCTGCTTGAATGCTAGCAAGAGCTAGCTTGCTAGCTCTGAACAATGCTTCTCAGTGACTCTGTCTTTTAAAGTTATGTGTTGGATTTGACCTAAAACAGGAAAACAAAGAGGTACCAGTGTTGCCTCAAGCTAATGGGGGGGAGCTACATCCGAATATTATAAACTGCAATTAGGACAGTTTTTTCTTTTTTACTACAGATTTAAGCAAAATTAATATACATAAATATATCTTACTTTTTTCTCTTCTTTGCCTCTCCCCACAGCATTTTCCAGCATCTGTGGTTCCCAGAAGCCTCTCTTGTGGAGAGCTATAGTTTGGAGTTGAGTACCCCAAAGCAGCACCTGAGTGGGCATTGTCATGCAAGTGATTTATTTAGGAAGTGATCTTGAAGAAGAGGCATAAGTGAGGCCAAACAAGGCAGAGGAAGTTGCTAAGCAGGAATGTAGACTCGGCTAATGTCTGCCTCTGCCTGGGCCTGTAGCGAGCTCTAAGCATAAACTGCACAATGGAGTTGGTCTCACCTGGAAACAAAAGGGGTGTTCTTTGGTTCCCATGTCAGTCATGCTCTCTCCAGAGGGTTTTAGAACTCCCAGGCAAAATGACTCCCATGAAGCTGAGGCATGCTGAACTTGTCTCAGAGAGGGCTTTGGGTGCAAGTGGGGGACACCAGCACCATCGATGAGGGGTCTTCATGTGTGTCAGAGCCCATACTCTGCTCTGCCTCCTTGAAGACCACAGCTATGGTAGGAGAGTGGGGCATAGAAATAAAGCCTCAGCATGCAGAGCCCAGCCCAAAGTAGTCACAGTGGCAGCCTTTCCTTATCCTGATACTCATCGTCACCCTGGGGACACTTACAGGTAGGCAGACCAGCCTCTACAGCAGAAGGAAGTAAGGCTGTAGAAAGAAGCCGCCTTCTACTTAGTGTGATATTCTTAGACTATATCATTCCTAAACTAGTAAAATCTGGAAAGGCAGAATTAGGGGGATGGGCTTGAAAGAACCAGAAAGATGACTTGGTTGCCTCTTAGAACTTAAAAGGTTTGAAGTTCAACTGTGGCCCAGGTTACCAGACCTGCCTAAGGGTTTATATCCAAAGTATTAGCTCAAAATGAACAGTGATTTGTCCTAACCATTTGTCTTCTCAGGGAAGCTTGGGAAGGTAGCCAACTAGAGGCCTGTGGGCTTGGTCAGGGCTTGCCAGCCCACAATCGTCCCAGTGACTGGTGTAATGGTATTACGAAGGATGTGACAACCTCACTGAATTCATTCTACACAGCTGTTTTCCTTGCAACCTGCCCATATATTGGTGATTTCTGTCTTGTAGGAGGAAATGGGCATCTCCTGTGAGCTAATAGAATCAGACTTCCTCAAATGCAGTGTGGGATTTCCTTTCATGAGGTCAAAATCCAAGGTAAGGAGCAGAGCTGGGACACTTCCTTGGCCCCTAGCTTCCAGCCCTTCTCATCAACTGCCTAAATCAGGAGCTGCCCCCTTCCAACTCTGAATCCTACTGTGGCCCCTGAAACTCTACATACTTCTGTCATTCGTGGCCCTACTCCAGAGAGTCTGCCTTCTCATGGTTTTACTCTTTGACGTACATAATGTTCCCTTTTATGGTTAATCCTGTCAACTTGATTAGCTTGAAAGTCACTGAGATTAGAAAAGTGCACTTCTGTATATGTCTGGGTAGATCAGGATGGAGGGGAGGGACGAATGACCTTGGGGACTATATCCAGTCCCTGGCTGTTCCTCTCTGGTTCTTTCTCTGCCCTCTGCCTCTTGGATGCCATGAATTGAAAAATTTTCCTCTGCTATGATGTTTATACCTTGAAGCTAGCTGGTCATGGACTGAAACTTCTGCAGCCATGAACCAAAATAAACATTTTCTCTTTTAGGCTGATTTTCTCAGGTATTTGGTCTCAGCAGCAAAAAAAAAAAAAAAAAAACTGACTAAAATATCCCTTAAATGGGGAAGTCACGTCACAGACTTCTTTGGCAAGTAGCACTTGATTGGCCTTCCAAAAATGGCTTAATCTGGGACATTCCATGCCACAACACAGGAAAAGATGTGATATAGGTTAGTGACCTATGACTCTGACTCAGGAATACCCATCGGCACTCAGAATTCTCTGGAAACCTCTCTAAATTCTCAACTACAAATAGCTATATGCCACTTGCTTTTGAAAAGTAAAAGAAATTGCAGTGACTTTGATGTTTGTATGAAGCTCAAACAATAATGTAGTACAACATACCCAAACTTCCATGGAGCAGTTAGTGTGTTCTGTGGTTATAAGGGGGTAAGAAGATGGTTAAAAGATTGGTGTTGGCAGGCAAACTAGACTCTAAAAGACTAGATCTGCCTTTGAAATGAAAACTATTTCTCCTGGTGAGATTTAAAGGAAAATCAATCTCCTTTGTCTGCCTTTTTTTATATCTAAAAAAATAAAACCTTCATCTTCTCTCCTGCCTATAACATAGAATCAAATCATTTTAATCTCTCAGGTTTTTGGGTTCCCAAGACCAAGTAGTTGTTTTGAAAACCAGTGGTAAGAACAGATTTGTGAGGCACAAGATTTGCTCGTTTCTTAGGAAATCACTTCAATCCATCAGCCCATTGAACGTGCCTGCTCCATACCACAGCCCCTGTTATGTCTGGGAGTCCTCAGCCTGTCTCTGGCTCCATTCCTCCTCTCACATTCACCCCAGAAAAAGGGAAACCTTGAGAGTGGCTGCCCTTAAGAAATGGATCACACATTCCTGGCAGAAGACGGTCAGGTCCCATTGGTCTCCAGTGGGTGAGGTTGGGGCTGAAGGGTGATGACCCTGAACCATGGGCAGCTGGGCCTGCGCATACAAGGCATATAATATTTCCAGCCACACATGTAACTGTAATATCTTAAATAACAGAAAATAGACATGATTGGAAAACTTTTAAGTTTCCATTTCATTGTAAAATCTACCCAAATAGAATCTACAATATGTCTTACTATCTTCACTGGAATGTTAAATTTTACTGAAGTTTATTAACCTTTAAAACAGCCATCGAACCACCAGAAGAATGAGTATTAGAATGTTTGTTTTCAGCTGGTAATGCCACTACTTTCCTCCCGCATGTGTATGTCAAGAACTATAACAAATGGAGACATAGAAGTAGAGGATGGGAAAGCCCAACAAGTCACCTACAAGGGACGGGTCCCCATCTGCCACCCAGCTCCCCTTTCGCTCTCCTTCAGACCCTGGGGTCATGAGGCTCCGGCCATCTGCTTAGTTTCATGACTATACTATTGGCTCACCTTGGTTGACTGTCTGCTCTGTCACTCATGGACAACTTGCCTGGCTTCAGGCCTTATCTCTGACTTTGACTTCTTGCCAAATCATTTGCCCCTCACCCAAGAGCTTTATATTTAGTATGTCTCATTCAGATCTCCTGGCACTCTGACTGTATTGAGAAAAGACCGTTGATTCTCCCTTTTTTTGTGTTCTGCAGCCCTAACTTTCTGCCTGACTCTGTACCCCACCTTCCCTGTAGATGGACAGATCCACTGACATAAATTTCTGTCTCAAAAGGGATGTCTGTGTCCACTGTAGAAGAGAACCAAATAGAAGAGATCACTGTCAGCTAAGCTAACATAGCATTCAATTCAGTAGAATCCAGTGTTGTGAAAATCCGACCATTATCTAGAATTTGTCATAATGGAATTTAATTTATATATATTAAATAAGCCATAAACTCTCAGAGCTTGATAAAATTTAAGAATTATTTTATCTGGCCTCCTCTTTTTACTTAAATGCAGAGAGATTAAGTATTATGGCCAAGGCCACATACTTTGTGGTCGATTCTGGTTCGACTGCCCCCACCCACATCCTTCTCTCATATTCCTTCACATGCCTGGCATATATATGCTGAAAAATACTTGTTTAGGACACTGTTCTCCAAAATACAGGATACTCACCCCTGGGATTCATGCACTAAGATAATTTCAGGTGCTTCATGGGATTATTTTATTGGCATGGTACAATGACACAGCACTAAACAACATTGACTTCAACAGCAAGAAAATTATTTTGCTTTAGTCTCTCAGACTTCTAAAACAAAATGCCATCGAATGAGTGGCCTAAGAAAGGAAGCATTTATTTCTCAGCACTCTGAAAGTGAAGAAGTAAAGTAATAGGTGCTAGAAGACTATGTTCATGATAAGGGCAGTCTCTGATTTTGCGATGGCCCCTTTTTCTATGTGTGTTCACGTGGCCTTCTCTCCCAGAGCCTCACCCTCACAATCTCATCTAAAGCTAATTATTGCCTCCCAGGTCACTCCAAATATCACATTAGCAGTTCAAGCTTCAATGTGTGAATTTGGGGTATCAGGAACATTTAGCTCATAGTCCTTTAACACCCTGTACATCCTGACGAAGGATGTAGAAAGTCTCCAGCAGCGCTAGTATATCTTAGCATCTCCCCTTCACCTGGCAGTCTCACTTTGGAACAAAGACAGAGTAAACTTTAGGCTCAGAGGCTTCAGTAGCCTTGAGAATTTAATATTTTTTTTTTGTGACTAGCTTCATTTTAGGGCAAGTGAGCCTTCGTTCCCATCTATGATAGTGACATAAATTGTTCTTTTAAAATAATCTTTAAAGAGGAGGACTGAGGCCGCAAAAATGTGAACTCAGTATCACAGCTGGCATGACATACAAATGTGGCTACATTCAGAGGATGCAAGTGAAATTTAGAATGTCCTGGTTTAAGAGTATCAAATATGTCACTCCCTAAAGGGGATCTCAGTGGCTGGAAGAGGGCTTGGTTTTGCTGTGAAAGCTGTGTCTTTGGTATGACCAGCAGAAAGATATGCATAAAAAATGAAGTTTGTCATGCAGCTGAACTTCCAGGGGTCATAAAAAGGAGAATGTGGCCAGGGTAGTTTTAAGTGTGGCCCGCTCACTGAAGCCAAATATCGCTTTCTTTTTCCCTAGTACACTTTCAGCGTAATCTTTGATACAAGCCACCTGTCTGGGGAAGAGGAAGTTCTCAGCTTCATCGTTACTGCTCAGAGGTAAGGGGGATCCAAACAGTTTTGTCAAAGATAAATGATTTGCTGGTTGTTTTGGAATTTTGCAAGCCTAATGAATGTTAACTTGAATGGCAGGAATGGCATGTTAAGCTGTGGGAAATACTGTGGGTGTTCTCATATGAAAAATGCCTTTCCCATCTTTTTCCCTTTATGTGGCTGTTAGTTTTTTCCTTTCTTTCTTATGCACTTCAATAAAGTATTTGTAAATTAAAAAGAATAAATAAATGATTGATGGCACTAGGATAGGACTGCTCTGGTCATATTTTGATGATTCCCAGAATGCTGGAGAGGGACAGTTACTTAGTGATAAAGTTCCAATTGCTGGACAGGATCAGATCTTTCAGGAATGGTGATTGTCTAGCTCTGCTTGCATAGTTGCCACTTACTTCCAGTTGAACTGGGAGGGGCTGGGAGTCACCTAGTTGATTCTATAGCTGAAGAGAGACAGGGCTATGGAAGTGAAGTTGTCTAGTTCAAGGTCAGTTCCTGCTTGGCCTTGTGTTTCCCATATGAGACTGATGTCCTCTGTATTCTTTATGTTTGCAGTGCTATTATATTCCTCTTTAAAGATTATTTTAAAAGAACAATTTATGTCACTCTGTATTCTTTATGTTTGCAGTGCTATTATATTTGCAGTACTAAGTTGGGGCCACATAAGAAAATGCCAGATTCATCTAATAGTAACATTCTGCCTCATTTATTTTATCATTCTCTTTCTATATATAACTTTTTCTTAACCATTTCCAAGTAAGTTGAAGAAATCATGTCCCCTGACCCCTATATACTCAGTGTGCATTCCCAAAGAATAAGGCTCTTAAATAACCACAATATAGTTATCAAATTTAGGAAATAGAACATTGATGCAATACTACTTCTAATCTGGAGTTCATTTTCTAATCATGCTAAATGGTCCCATTAAGATCACTATAGCACTTTTTTTACTGGTTCAGAAGACTTGATTATTTTCTGTTCACTTTGTTTTCAGTATCTTATGGGGGGCAGCCTTACAGTTTAGTGGATTAAAGCTCCTGCTTGGGCAGACGCAGGGGTCGGGGGTTTGATCTTTGGCCTACTGTGCTGGCCCTGCCCCTGGGGCATACTGAAACACAGAGATTAAGGCTGGGCATGGCAGTGAGCACCTGTAATCCCGGCGCTTGGGAGGCTGAAAAATAGGAAGAATCACCATGAGTCTGATCTGTGTAGTGAGACCCCATTGACCCTGTACTAAATATATAAAAAAATCTCATAATTCATGTGCATGTAAACATGACTGTGATCTAGAAGGAACACATACAAAGCACAGAGAGGGAGTCCGTACCCATGGCTGGAACCCAAAGGGCTTTCTTGAAGAGGTGACACTATAGAGGAATCTGTCTCTAGGTTGAGACACACAGGCAGTATGTCCACAGTGGAACCTACTGTGCTCATCTGTGTGGAAAGTAGTCAAGGGAGTGAATGGAGATTCATGGGCCCCCTCAGAAGAGGTTGGGAAGTGTACAATGACAGTCTAGCCTGGGAGGAAAGTGGAGCCAGGTGTAGGGCCATGTGTCTATAATACCAGCACTTTGGGAGGCTGAAGCAGAAAGATTGCAAGTTCAAGCCAATGCTGTGCAATTTACTGACTTAGCAAGACCCTATCTTGAAATAAAAATTAAAAAATGAAAGGAGGCTGGGAATGCGACTCAATGCAGAGACTCTGGGTTCATTCCCCAATATCAAACAAAGAAAAGAAGAGGAACCTGAGCTGGACCCTGGGGACAAAGCCTCAGAAAATGTGAACTATAGTTGTAACAGTAAGGAGCCACCAAAGGTCCTTGCACAGTGACCCAAGCCAACAGGTTGAGCATGAAGCATAAGGCAGTTGAGTTCAATGTAGGAGGTAAGTGCCCATTCAAATCTGAAAGTTCTCATTTTCAGGTGCACAGCAAACTCACCACTGAGGGATAGACCCTTTAGTGTGCTCTCAGTCTTTCAACACCTGAGTAGTCCCTGCTCCTGAGAAAGAACATGACATGATGACACAGAGAGGATTTCCCTTGTCAGAAAGAGGAAACTGCCTGCTTCCCAGCCCCACTGTGACTAATCGGGGTCAGAAAGGGTGATGAAAGATCTGCCTGTCAGAACAGCCTCTCTGTGCCGGTGGTGCTCTGGTTCCTGATGCTCCTTGACATAACCCGGTAGCTTTAGAACATCCTGAGGCTGGTTCGTGCTTCCCCACCACCACACACACACACATACACAAGGTATCCTGAGATTCTGGCCTAATTGGTCTGGAGTAGGCCTTGAGCACTACGACTTTTGAGAAGGCTCATCCGCATGATTCTACTGAGCAGCCCAGTCTGGAGCCCTCTGTGTGTTTCCATGCACTGGCTGGGCATGTTATCATTTGATAAACTTCTGTTGTGCATCTGCTGTTCACCTTTGTAGTGCTAAGTTGGGGCCACATAAGAAAATGCTGTAACTCAGTCTATACATTAATGCTGTTTCACAGGCTCACAGGAGACTATTTTTTAAAATTAATCTTGTTGGTACACTTTTGATACACATAATAACATTCACCAGAGGGGATTTGTACCTGTATGTAATGTATTTTGATTTTTCTTTTTTCCCACCCTCCTCCCCTCACTTCCATCCTTCTTCTCCTCCTTATTCACAAAAGCTTTGTTTCCATTTTTTCTTTTACTCCCTTTTTCCCCTTTCTTTCCCTCCTCCCCTACCTCCTTGTTCCCTTTCCATTCAAATATTTTCTTCCTACTTCCCAATATCTGTCATCCACTTTGGTCCTTATTCACTCTTTCAGGTAATGTTCATAGTTGAAATAAGTAAATATATGCATTTCTAGCTTCTTGAATTACAAAGGTGAAGCCCACATCATCTGGAAACATACACTGGGATAGGTGGGGCACTTGCCTCTTCTCGGGCCTTGGTGCCTTCCTGTCCCAGAGGCATGTGCAGCACTGGTCTCGCAGCTACCCTGGGCAAATCCTTGAAGTTCTTTATCTTTCTTTTTTTTTTTAAAGGTTTTATTTTATTTTGTTTATTTATTCATTTTGGCAGAACCAGGGATTGAACTGAGGCCCTTGCGCTTGCCAGGGAAGCGCTTATTTCACTGAGCCATCTCCTCAGCCCCCCTTGAAGTTCTTTATCTTGAAAGCCTCAGTTAAACTATCAGATATTCTTCCATCACCAGCCTGGGAGGGTTTCTTGTCTACTTGTATATTTAGGAGGTCATAATGCTGAGACCTAACAGTGTGTTGAGGTCACCCCTCTCCATCACCAGGAGCTTGGCTTTGCAGACCACTGGAGAGAATCCCAGAGAGTAGGTGTGCAGGTTGGTAAGGGCATTTTGAGATTTGGTCTCTTTACGTCAACTGTTCAACTTGGCTTATTCTCAAGCCATTACCTGATGACAGATGAGACCTCTGAGCCTCAGCTTCCAGCAGCCATAGGTGTCTGCACAAATGTCAGACAAGGGGTAGCTCCCCCTTCAGGAGCTGATTGCTCAGACCTGGCAGGATGCTGGAATGGGAGACAGGAGGGAAGGAGGCCAGAGTGATGCTATCCTTTTGGCAATTCAGCCACCTCTGGTTCACCCATGTTTGTGATTCTTGGGCTTTGACAACCCTCACATTGGAAAGGAAAGGTTTAAAAAAAAAGACTAAGCAAGTTAGGCTGGGTGGCACCTGGCCCTGCTCTTGCACTGATGTCATCCTACCCCAGGGGTGATGACTATGACCCAAGGGGTCAGAGACACCCAGTACCATTGTTTTAGAACAATAGGAAAGAGGAGAAGGGATGTGAGAGCTATTTAAGTACTATTCCCACTCAGCACTTGCTGGGTGGGAGAGGAAGGCAGTGGGGCAGCGGAAGAGAGGGCACAGAGCAGGTGGGAGCTCAGCAGATCTCAGCAACTCATTCCATCCCAGGAGGTGAACCTGGTGTCAAGAGGGAAGTCACAATAGAAAAAGCCCTGGGTCAGCTCTGATGGGCTTATGGGGGGAGGGCCACTACTTTCTGAGCAGCTCCTCAGCTATCAGTTGTGGTCACTGTGAAGTCACTGCAGGCTCATGCTGATGAGTGTCCAGCATGGTGGCTGCACAGAGAAGCCACCCAGCAACACCAGCACCTTGTGTTTCCTTTTCCAGTATCCCCATTCTCTGCTTTTTCCCTTAAAGGAAGGGATGCCTTTCTGGAAATGTTCCTTCCAGAGTCTATGGCATATGAGTGTCTGGGAGATTTATTATGGCAGGTTGGATGAGGCCTCTCTTTGCTTGGCTGACCATGGAGGGTGGGTGAAGCTTCCAAGTAGCAAATACCTGCTGAGACCTCTCAAGCCTCTTCCTGGGCATAGTACCCTAACCTCACTGGTCCACTGTCCACAGACAAAGCCCATATGGAAGCAGCAGCTGCAGTGGGCACTTCATCTATAACTCCTTGCACACCCATGCCAGTCATTCCACCCTTCCAAGGCTCTCTTTGGCCAGAACTCATTCAATTACAAGACAAGGAGGAAATTCATGTCCGCTCTTTTCCTCTGGTGCAGAAGCTCCTGAGAGTTAGTGGACAAAGACCCAGCTCCCACGGTCTCAGCTGGGAAGCCTGAGATGTAGGCTGTGCATTGTCTTCCAGTGAGACTGCACCCCAGCAGCCTCCAGTTCTAGTCTTCCAGATGGCATGTCTTTGCTGGCTTCTTTGCCAGCAAAGAAGTGGAGATCCTTCCTCTCCACTCCCTGGGGTCACCTCCTAGATAACCTACTTGTCCCCATATCCTTTTGAGTGAAACCCAGATAAGACAGTTGAATGCTTTCTGTGCCTCTGCATAAGCAACTCTGGTCCCAGAAATGGAGCCAAGGACAGATCAGGTAAGGCTGCCCTTGCAGAACATAGAGACACACTGTGGTAAGGGAGAGCAAACCTACTTCTGGATAGCTCATGTGGGCCCATCACCTCATTTTCTCTTTCCACACAGTGGCAATGTAGAGCGCTCTGAGGCCATGCTTGACAATACTCTCATACTGACGGTGCCTCTGGTGCATGAAGTGGACACGTCCATCACTGGGTGAGTAGCCCAGTCTAGGCCTGGATGGCTAAAGGGCTCAGGGGTACCCTCCAATTGAGTGCTTCGCTGTTTTGTGTTTGTGCATGTCACCAGCCAGGAGCAATGGCCTTGCTGCTCCTTTCCTCCCACCCTTGGAAAGCAGGATGAAGCATTAGCTATTCCCTCCTTTTTCCTTGTTTCAGTCCTAGCTACCCACCTACCAGTTGGTGACACACAAGTTTGATGACAAACTCATAATTTCTTGAGCATTCTGTATACCTTCATATGCCACTGTTCTCACCATACCCCACCATAGTGCCATAATGGTGGCTGGAATGTGGCTCTTGACATTAAATCTCCACCAGAGGTTATTGCCAGATGTGTCCAGGCTTTGGCTCACAGGAGAGCTACTCTTCTGATTAGCTTCACAGTTGGCACTGGCTTTGTGTTTTTCTGTTACTTCCTTCTGCAGAGCCACAGATCATTCTGCCTGATATCTGCGATGATCTGGAGTGGTTAGGGAACTATCAGGATGGCCACATTGTCTGTATGTGAAGACCAGAGCCTCACAGTACTGCTGGTATTGTTGGAAAGCAGGCCTGCAGGCTGTGGTCTACAGAGAACCTAACAGCCCAGGTTAGTTTTCAACCAAAGCCTGGGCTAGACAAATGTGTTCCTACTCCTAGCTTCAACAAACAGAGAACACAGTAAAAAAAAAATTTTTTTTTCATAATCAAGTTATATCTGAGGACTAGGGAGATAGCTCAGCACGCATAAGCACAAGGTCCTGAGTTTGATCCCTGGCACTGCCAAAAAAAAAAAAAAATTCAAGCTGAACTTTCTAGAGGTTCACAGTTTCTCATTTTTCAAGTGTTTTGGGTTGCTTTCTTGGCTGGAAGAAGAAATGTTGATACATTTCAGAGAAGCAGTGCCTACAATAGTTCCTGTCCTGCTGAGAACCAGGGGAATGAGTGGCCTTGCTTTCCTGTGCCTGAGCTCTTGGCATTTTCATCATATTTTCCAGACATGAGGCATTGGAATAGACTTACAAATTAGCATGTATTTGCCTCGTTCACAGCTCTATTTTTAACCATATAGTTTATTTATTTGTTCTGTCTTAAGAATGGTGAGAATATACTCAGAACCAAGCCCTATCCTTGGGGAAAGAGAAAACACCTCCCACACACATGTGATCATGTTGTTAGGCCTTAGGAGACCTCACTGTGAGGTGCTAACAGGCCCTGATGAAGCCATCAGGTAAACAAATGCGCCAACCTCTGATCTTTCCAGGAACTCAAAACATGGTGAGTTCAGACAAACCAGTTCTTGACATTTGGCAATGCAGGGAACTCACTGTGTTGCCAAAACAGTGTGCTTAAATTGAAAATAGTTGGATTGCTGTCTAGTGGGACTTATCCCAAAATTCTCAGCCTGGTTGTGCTTAGGTAAGTAGGCAGCTTTGAGTGTCTAGGATTCCTTATTTGTGTGGGGTGTCAGTAGGAGCTTTGTTGCTTTTCAGGGGTTTGTTCCAGGTAGCCAGACTGAAAGTATTGGGACAAACTGAGCTTGCATTCTTAAAGTAGCCTCTGCCTGAGAGCTGAGGGAAAATGCTGTCATTGAATCGACTTGACTTTGCGATACCTAGTTTATGGTAATTATGATAGACTGATAAATTTAAATTAGATTTCTGAAATGAATACATGTCAAGGTAAGACTTCAGCACCAGATAATTCATTTACATTTATTTTAAAAGTTTAATATAATCTTCCTTGAGCCACAAAATGTTTTTTAGCTGACAAAACAGAAAATGTGTGGTTTTATTTTACAGGTTTGTTTATTCATTTATTTATCTATTTTGAGTGCTACTGGAGACTGAGTCTGGGGCCTTCACACTGAGATGTATCTCCTTACCCATTTTTAATATTTTGAGACAGCCTATTGTTAAATTGCTTGGACCAGCTTCATGCTCTCCATCCCCTTCTCAACTTTCTAGAGTATTGGGATTGCAAGGCCTATTATACTTCAGTGCCTGGCTTTATGATCCAGTCTTTAAAAAGGTTACCATAGCTTTGATTGTTAAAACTTTTCATTTTAGAAATTTAATCCCAGTATCTAGATACCTAAAGGATATATCGCGTAATGATGCACTCTAGAGCTAGAAGACATAATAGAACTGTCTGTTTAGAAAATAGACTGGATAATCCCTTCAAAAGAAAGAGAAGGAATAGTTCCAGAAGGTAAACATTTGGTAGGAGACACTGCAGTAAATACAGATGTTTGTGTTCTCAGGGTAGCAGTGACTGGGTGCTTGACTATGGTTTGGGATGACAGTATTCATGTCTTCCGTTTCAGAATCATATCTCCAACTTCATTTGTGTATGGTGAGTCTGTGGACACATCTAACTTCATTCAGCTGGATGACCTGGAGTGTCATTTTCAACCCCTCAACATAACCATTCAGGTATCCATACGTGGAAACCACCTCTGTCACTGAGAGAAGGCCCCTGGAACGTTTCTCCTAAAAGGGCAGCTAAAGGACTAGCTTGTTTCAAGAGAAACCTTCCCTGGTCTGGTTTGCTGGTGTGTGTGTGTGTGTGTGTGTGTGTGTGTGTGTGTGTGTGTCTGTCTGTCTGTCTGTCTGTCTGTCCATCCATGCATGTTTGTGTTTTCTGTAGCTACATATAGACCATTGTAGACCTTTGTACTTTTCACAACTTGTACACCAAGATGATCATCAACTTTCCCACCAACACTTGCATGAGGCAGAGCCGAGGCCAGTCTCCCGGCCTACATGGTCCTTTAGGAACCTTCTTGATCTGCATCATTCTGCACCTTAGAAGCAGGGGAACTTCAGAGGATCAGTTGCATCCCATTCCTCCTGGATTTTTCCATGCTGACTTAGCCAGAGCCCACTTCTCCCCGAGAGAAGCAGCCTTTGGGAAGTGTAGCTTGGCAAGGCAAAACAATGTGCACTGATGTAAACCTTCACAGTCAGAAGTATACTGCTTCCTCTGTAACCTGGGGCTGGCTCATGTTAATCCCCTAAGGTCACCCCTGGCGAGTCCACTCAGTGTGGACTGTGGACATCATGAACACTGTCCGTTCTCTTGACTATGGGTTGTGAACGTTTTCTGAAAAGGCCTAGCAGGTAAGTGCTATAGGCTTAGTGGGCCAGGTGGTGCGTGAGGCAACAGCCTTTTCATGATACAGTGGTACCGAGGCAAGAATGGACATTACATAAATAAAACATTAGCTATGGGCACTGAAATACGTTTCACATAATTTTTACATATCATAAAATATTATTACTCTTCTGGTCATTTTCCCAACCATTTAAGTAGCCATTTTGAGCTCACAGACTGTACAGCAGGGGACCGTGGACCACATTTAGTCCAGGGCTTTTAAAATGTGAAAAGGCCAACTGTTCATCTGTGACTTAGTGAATGTAAAACTAGAGGGACCTCAGCATTAACTAACCCATGTCCCCCTCAACAAACGAACAGGAACATATAGGCCCAAGTGAGAAAAGGACATGCAGAATAAAAAGCCCTAGAGATGGATGAAGTGCAGCAGGGGCCGCACTGCTCAGGCACTGCCTAGACCCACATGGACCAGTGATGTGGCCAGGAGCTATGGATAAAGTAAGGAAAAGTAGTCCATTTTACCCACAGGGCACTGCAGTCTACAACTCTTGCTTCCAGAGTTCTTGTTCTGTCTCTTCTATTCTTTCCTATGGAAAAAATGGTTTTCCACTCTGGTATTACTATGATGGCCAGAGAATGAGTATATTCTTTCTTTGTGGATTCTCCTAACTGGACTTAGAGAATGACAAATAATGATGGGGTGAGAGTCCAGAGAATGAAGCAGCAAAGCGTTGTGGGCTCTTTCAAACAATAGTTCTCCTCTCTCCAGCACTCTCACAGGCAGGATGCCTCCAGAGCCATGATGGATAACATATGCTCCCAGCTCATAGAGGATGTGCCTCCTGACCAGCTAAGCCTCATCTGTCACACCCTGCCCCTGATTTACAAGAGAGGAAGGGGAAAATGGGGGCCTTATTTTGAAGACTATAGGGTCTGTGAATCACACCTCTGTGTTTCTGAATTGCTTCTTGGAGTTAATGTTTTTCCTTTGTGTTTTGCAAGTGGATAGAAAACAGATAAAGACCAGATGGCTTTATTTAATGTTAGGCATTTATACTCTTTTTAAAGTTTTTGAGATACCTTGCAATAAAAGATGAGGTCAAGAAAATTATTGAGAGATGACATAGACATAATGAAGAGGGTATAGGTATTGAAAGGAGACAAGTGGAAGAATAGTAATTACACAAATGCTACTGAATATTGCGACCTGCTGAAAAAGGAATGGACGAGGGAAAAAAGGCAGAAAGAAAATTAAGAGCATGCAGTTTACTCTTCCAGTTGTTTCTTTGAAGGTATTTTTACAGGGAGCTTAAAATTTAGTTGCTCAGGCAAATAGTTTTCTTCACATCTGCAGGCTGGTAAATTGACTCTGAAGAGTGAGTGATTGGCCTATCCCTTAGATAAACTGATCCACGACCCATTGCCTGGAAAAGTACATAGCTTTCAATCTAAGACTGATACAGTCAACTAGGTCTGAGAGATTGATAGTGGGTGCTGTTGTTTAGGAGATAACTGTGTGTTATCAGTGTCCATTGTTTCCATGAGAGTTCTCTGACAACACTTTTTCTGGTGTCATTGTCATTAGTGGAAAGATCACTGACCATGTAGGTGGTAAGAATGACCATAAGGTAGAGGAATTGGGGAGGATACGGTCAAGCATATGGAGAGACTCTTCTATGTTTCCATGTTCCAGCAACATTCCTAAAGAAGAACATAAGACTTGGCTTATGAACAGATTTTTCTGTGTCTTTTAAAATTTGTTATTCAACAACCTACATAATTGTTAAAGGATTTCATTGCAAATGCAAATGGGACAAAGGCAGAAATGCCTATTCTTGGCCCTGCATGTACATTTCACTGTTTTTTTAAACAAATGAACAGCAATTTGTTGACCATTTGTAGACATTGGGTGTTTTTCTACATCAGGAATCAAAGATTTCCCCACCTGAAAAAGAGTAAGGGAAACTTATACAGATGTCACACCTGAACATTTGCAGAAAATCAAGTGTTTATATATTGTTTAAAATCTATGATAACACAAGCTCTTCCAACTGCTGGACTCTGGTGAGTACAGTCAGTTAAATGGGATCCTTTTCCCTTTTGTTCATGCCCACTCATGCTTTGATTGGGATTTCCCAGACATGTGAAGAAGGTTCTTTCCACTTCTGTGCTCTCATATTTCACATCTAATTAGCTATTTCAATTGTGGTTGGATATTCCTTTTCTCATGTCTTGGGGTTGTTGTTTTTGGGTAATTTTGTTTTTTTGAGCCAAGATTTGACTCATTTGCTCTATCATTTTTAATGTGTTCCTTAAAGCAGAGAAAACTATTGTAAAAGAATAAAGGCTGTTTTTGAAAGAAAAGTTGGCTAGAGCTTGATCCTTTGACATTTTTTCATGAGAAGATTTGGTTAGATTTCCAGCACCACCACTCCTTTTTTTGTCCCTGCCTCAATGTCAGGGATGCTTTGAGTCTTTGAGTCTCTACCCCTTAAGCTAAAAATCAGTATTTCATTTCATCCTATTTCCCATTTATCTGTTCACCTTTTTAAATTGACAAATTAAAATTACACATTTTACCAATGTTTTAAAAAATGTCTTTTAGTCCACAGTGTAAAGTTTACCCATTTGAAATAGTAAACAGCTCAATAGTTTTTAATGTTTAATGGTTGTACTTTCATCATCATTATCTATATTTTATTATCTAAAGAGAATACAAAGTGCTAAAAAAAAAAAAAAAAAGTTAATACAGAAGGGGCAGGCAAAATAGCTCAGCAGATTAAAGTGCCTGCTTAAGCAAGCTTAGGCAAACTCAGAGGCCACAATCCTTGGCACTACCTGCTGTGCCCTGCCCCCAGGGTGGGCTGAGCAGGCCAGAGTCCAGGTTTGGTGGTGCACACCTATAATCCCAGCACTGAGGAGGCTGAAAGCAGGAGGATCTCCATTAAGCTGAGCTGCATAGTGAGATCCTGTAACAACTAAATACATTTAAAAAAGTAATACAGAACTTCATCAAACAAATCAGTAGGAATTTGACAATGGTTGCTGTGTTGCAAAATGTCTTCAGATTAGTTGTTCAGATTACCAGACATAAGCTTGCAAAATTGCTAAAAATAGAAAATAGAATTATAAGAAATTAAAAAGGACAAATCCATTTTGGTGGCCTACACAGTACACCTAGGGTTCTCTGGGCCTGCATGGCATGCAGTACCAGGGATCAAACCTGGGTCTTTGTGCTTTCCAGGCAGGTACTTGGACCACTGAGATATCTCCCCAGCTCCAAGCAGTCATAGTATGAAATGAAATGTAGTTCTTAAATAATAAATCATGACTATCAAAGTTACTTCTTGATCCATGAGCTGCAGAATGGATGTTGTATTGGCAGGCATGAAAAATAATTAATCTTGTTAATACATCTCCATCAGAGCTCATAACTGACCACAGACATCCTCAATGAGCAGTAAAATCTTTTTTTTTTTTTTTTTTTTTGCCCTAAGTAGTGGGTCTCAACTCAACAATGGGCTTAAAATACTCATTTAACCATATTGTACACAGATGTGCTATCATCCAGGCCATGCTGTCCCATTTATAGAACACAGGAGAAGTATGTTTAGTATAATTCTTAAGAACCATAGGATTTACAAAAATGGTAAATGAGCCTCAGCTTTAACTTAAAGTCACAACCATGTTGACCCTTTAGCAAGAGTCAGTGTAGCCTAGCTTTGAAGCTAAGCACTGAATTTTTCCCTCTAGCTATGAAAATCCTAATGCCAGATTCTTTAAAAAAAAAAAAAAAACTTTATTCACCTTAAAAGTGTGCTGTTCATTGTTGTTACCTTCAACAGTAATAGCTAGATCTTCTGAATAACTTGCTGCAGCTTCTACCTCCATATTTGCTGTGCTGCCTTATACTTTTATGTTATAGCAATTGTTTAAACTTCATGAACCAAACCTTGCTAGCCTAAAACTTTTCTCCTGCAGGTTCTTCACTTCTCCCTTCCTTTATAGAATTAAAGAGAATTAGAGCCTTACTCTGAATTAAGCTTTGGCTTAGAGCAGTGTGCTGGTTTGATTTTTTTATACAGACTACTAAAATTTTCTCCAGATTAGCAATAAGACTGTTTTGCTTTCTTGTTATTCATGTGTTCACTGGAGGAACATTTTCAGGTCCTTTAAGAAATTTTCCTTCATATTCACAGCATGACTAACCAGTGCAAGAGACCCAGCTTTTGGTCTGTCTCAGCTTTGTATGTAGCTTAATCATTTCCAGCTTTTAATAGAAAGTGAAAAATATGCAGCTCCTGCTTTTCACTTGAACACTTAAAGACCATTCATTTCTTACCTTTTCCATTTTCTAGAAGTTGGGTGAACTCTTTTGCTTATGGATCCCTTCCATTTGCAAAGCCAGTATGGGTGATCTCATCTTTCTTATAGTGCTGTATCTCTGATTCTGAACTTTCTGCTCCCTCTTGCCAATGTAAGGCCCTTGTGATTATGTATTCACCCGGATAATCCAAGATAGTCTTTTATCTGAAAGTTATCTGGTTAGCAATGGTTTTGATTATTTTTTACTCATTGCTGGGACAAAATATCCAACATCTAAAGTTAGCAAAGGTTTATGTAGCTTACAGTTTGTGGAGGTTCTAGTCTATACTCAGCTGGCTCTAAGGCAGAGTCACACATGGCAGAGGGTGACAGTTTATGGTGGCAGAAAACAGCAATGAGCAAAGCAGGGAGCCATCAGGTGTGGCTTTTTTATGCTGATTACAAAGACTAGAGATCCTCAGAGAAAGTGAGGCGTTTTATCTCTAATTGTCTTTTATATCCTTTAAATGCTGAAGCACTCTAGGGTGGGCCCTCTATGCCCTAGGAAGGGCCCTGCACACCATAGGGAAGGGGCCTCTATGCCCTAGGGAGGGGTCTTCATGCCCTAGGGAGGGACCGAGCCAATTTGGTTAAGCTTTTAACTTCTCAGGTTGTACAATGTATGAACCATTACAGCAGCCTTAATTCTCTGCAGCCTTACTCTTGCTATGTGCCAACTTTTATAGGTTCTATGCATTAGAAATAGACATCTTTGAGATCCTGTTTTTCTGCCTTTTTACCTAACCCTGATCTCAAGCAATCATTAATCTACTTTCTGTCTATAGATCTATCAATCTTTCTCTTTCTCTTTCACATTCTATGTCTTCCTTGAGTTTCATATCCAGCCTTTCCTGTCTTTTTATTGTTTATAAGGTCCTTATGGTCAGTATTTTTTTCCTTATTTCTTGGGATATGACTGGCTTCTGAATGCAGAAAATGAAATGGATAGTAGAAGAAGAGAGGTAAAGTTTTATAGGACCAAATGTTGGAACAGGAAAGAGGTGCACAGATGTCATTCAAAAATATTAATAAGTAGGTACAATGCCTAGAAATTGAATAAGCTGGATCATTAGGTAAAAACATCCCTTTTTGCTAAGTATAGATTAGTTGGTTTTAAGGTAACTCATTTGATCTTTTAAGGTCTCTAATACTTCAAACTATAAAAGGAAGGAGGTTGGACCATGTTAGTGGTTCTGAGGAGATGAGTCATAGGCCAATAGCAACAGGGATAGCTGCTCCTCCTGAGAAATGCAGTACTTCAACGCCATCAAAGACTTGCTTCAGAAACTCTCGGCATGACCCCCCTAACTCCAACCCTGCACCGGTTAGCACCAATCTATATAGATAATCTTGATGTCATAGTAAAGTTTGAATCCCACTGGACTAGATTGTTCTGAATTCTCACCTACTATAATCTGTGAGTAAAATTCTAACCATTTAAAAATTAATGTCTTAATAGGAGAGTAAGAAGAAAATGGTAAAATGGAATAGGTAATTTAAAAGTGTGAGATTTTTAAATACCCATTGTAAGGATTTCTATTCTGTCAAGATTTCCCTCATTTAATGTCACTTCACTTGAAGTCATGACCTAGATCCCAAAGCCTAGAATTTCTGTGCATGAGTCAAAGAATCCAAGGGTACATATTACATGGTATGAAGTACAATTTTGCATTTCCACTGAAGCTTGTTCTGTGTTTCACACCTATAGGTCTATAACACTGGCCCGAGCACCCTTCCTGGATCATCTGTCAGCGTGTCATTCCCCAACCGACTCTCACCTGGTGGTGCAGAGATGTTTCAGGTCCAGGAGATGGTGGTGAGTCTTGCCATAAGAAAACCTCCATGCAACTGGGGAAGAGTTGATTTTGAACATGGCTCCTGGGTACTTCTGGCCTAGTTGTGGGAACACCAAGTGATGCTATAGTCCTGTTGTATCTGAGTGCATTTCTCTGAGAAGATCCACAAAATTCATGAACTTTCTCAAAGGGACATCAATACCTAAGGGTAAAGGATTAGTGTGTAAAGACATAATAGTGGGTTGAAATTCAAGTTTATATGCGCAATATATAGCTCTGCCTGATCCTGTGTCAATGATTGATGACTTTTGGTCTTTTTGAGTCATCTTGGTCTTTTTGAGGTAACTAATTTAGTCTTCATTCTACATCGCACCTCTAAGATGTTATCCATATTCATGGCTTTAAGTGTTGTCTGTTCTGATGACACCACCTGTTTCTCATCATCTCACATCCCTCCTATGGCTTCTACACGTCAGTAACTGCCAGCCCTTAGGACATTTCTATCTAAATGCCTAATTTGTCAATTGTATATAGAACTGAATTCCTAATGATACCCTTCTGTCTTAGTCCATTTTTTGTTGTTAATAACACAATGCCACAGACTGCATATAAGATAAAGGACTTTGGCTCATGCTTCAGGAAGTCTAAAGCTTGTGGACTTCTTAGTAATAGCTGTCTTCCTAATGAAATCCTAAGGCATCCCAGGGTACTGCATGGTCAAACACATAAAGGTGTGTGTGTGTGTGTGTGTGTGTGTGTGTGTGTGTGTGTGTGTGTGTATGTGTGTGTGTGTGTGTCTATCTGTCTGTCTCTATCCATGTGTCCATTCATCAGTTCTTTAGTCTCTTTCCTCCTGTAAATCCACAGTATTCCATCCTAGGAGTAGTAAACACTGAAGACCTATCTAACCTTAACCACCTTCCAGAGGCCCATTTGTAGACATCACTATATTAAGCTTCAGCCCTCTTATCACCTTATAATGGAGATTAAATTCCAACATGATGGTGCCTCCTGCTGAGCTCCTGGGGAGGCTGATGGCATTGAGCTTAGGAGAGTCACTTCATAGGAGACCATTTTGGACCATATTGAAAGGATCAGGAAAGCACTGCTCCTTATGTGGCCTGAGGAGGGATAGAGAGCATGTAAAGGCACAGTCTCTCAGGTCAGGAATATAGCTCATTAGCACAGTGCCTGCCTGTCAGGCACAAGGTCCTGAGTTCAGTTCTTGGTTTAAAAAGAAAAATTTCTCCATAGGTAGCTTGAATCTCAGACAGTATGGCCATAGGATGTGACCAATCTGAGTGCAGAGTCAAAGAGGACATTACAAACAGGGTAGAGACTTAGTGTCCTGCCCTGCAGTCATGGTTTTCTGACATCACTATCCTCTAAGATCATGTAGACTAGGAGCCAGAACCACGTGAATGTTGGATGTAGAAATGGTCACCCTGGCTGATTGCCTGCTCAGTCAGTTATGTCCTTCATAGTCTTTCATTCATGTTCTATTGTGCACCCTTGTCTGTGAGCTGTTGAGACCTCAGGGAAGTCCACAGTGTTGTGAATGAACAATACACCATGGCTTGACCTTGGCATGAAGTTAGCAAGCCACATAAAACTGTCCTTTCTCTCTTTCCCTTTTTCTCCTCTCTCTCTCCCTCCCCTCTCACACTTTCTATGTTTTTTGGTGCTAGATGTTGAATTCAGAGCCTAGCACTCTATTACTAGACTGTATCCTCTGCCCTACTCCTCAAATATTATTAATCATACTAACTAGGAGTGCTATATATACAAAATCAGGCCAAGGAGAAAGGACTTTGAAGCACATTTATAAATGTGCATGGAAGGGATTAGAAGTGGTTTTCCTGAACATTTGTAGAACTCATGGCCTATTACTGAGTTGAGTGGGCCCTCAGACTCCCAAGTTATGTGAGCTGGCTGCATTCTGCTCTATGTGCTCAGAAAAAACCCTGTGGATTTTCAAAACTATACTTAGAATTTTCATAGTCTTTTATAGAATTCTTGAGGGTACCAAGCCATGTAAATTGACCAGCCCATAGAATTCGCATGTTAAGGCCAAGAATACTTACAGAAAATGTAAGTAAGTGGTGAAACACCATTCTCATGGGCAATCATCACCAGAGGCCAGAGTACTGACGAGACGAGACAAATATCAGATGCACAGTGTGCTCCCAGCTGCTTGTTTCTGAGGCTTGAAGCTCACACATCCTTCACATTTATGCCCATGGTTTTTGAGAGCAAGTGCATCCTGCAGTTCAGGCAAGTTCCCAGCCCTAGTCCCTCCTCTACTCAGCACAGCCTAAGAATGGTCACTGTGTTACCCTGAAGCACATGGAATTCTCTTCTTTGGTATTCTAGGAATTTGAATGGAGCAAGGCTTTCATCTGTGGATTAGTGCTAGTCACTCCCCTGTGGAGAAACCAGGACTCCTGAGTTTCTAGTGGCCTTCCTTCCTTTTCTCCACTCAGTGTCAGCACCTGCCAGGATGCTGAGCAGCAAAGTACCCAAAAGCCATATCAAGCCAATTGCAGCCCAGAGCTAGGTGATGGGCACAGCAAGAAGGTCCATCTGACATTCTTGTTCACATCCCAGAGGCCTCTCGGAGTGTTTTTGCTCCTTTAGCTGTGCCTTCCATATTCATATTACTGGTGATCATCATCCACGTAGAATGCTGGAGATAGATTTGCTGGCTCTGCAGGTCCTGGGCTATCCCTCCTTCAGCCTTGAGGTTGGTATAGCTTTCTTTCAATTCATAGTTCATTCAGAAGCCTGTGGGGCTATTGTCTGGAGGTCTGGGAAGGAGTGAAGTTTTTCTGGGTTTCACCAAATCATGGTCAGTGCTTATGAGAAGCCAAATAAGGCAAGATCACTCAGCTTCAGTTCATGATCTTCTTTTCTTGTGCTAAATATTCCCAAATCCCTCTGCTATGCTTTTGTTTTATTTAGGATCAAAGCCTGAGGAAAGACCAAAATCTCCATTACTTTCTTTCCTCTGACATTGGGTGGGGCCCTGTGGGGGCACTATAACTCATAGCCCAGACACATGTGGACGAGCCATTGCAGACCCAGTGTCTATTACAAAGCTAGTTGGGAGCAACAATCAAAACTATTGATTTAGAGAGAAGAGAAAAATGACAGATAATATTTCTAATCTATCTAAAATAACACCTTTAGTGCATTGCTGACCCCACCTCTGGGGCACACCAAGACAGCAATTGAGACTGGGTATGGTGGCGCAAGCCTATAATCCCAGTACTTGGAATGCTGAAAACAGGAGAATCACTACAAGTTTGATCTGTGTAGTGATACCCTGTACTAACTACATAAAAAAAGTAAAAGAACACCTTTAGCAATGGGTTAGAAACTTGAGGAATTTTCCAGTATTACAATGCAAAAGGGGAACAAGCTAATTAAGTATATCCTTTTTTTTCTTTTGTACGATAATGTGGAATGAAAATACAAGATAAGTTCAATATATGAGTTAGAAATTTGGAGATAATGGACATGGAGACAAATCATCAGTCTACCTGTTTTGATAGAGTTAATCTACCAGTTAACTCAGAGATTTGATTTAAAATATTTAAGTGTGTAAAAGCCTTTAAGTGTAAAATAATAGAATAAAAACATTGTAGATGTCACCTTTATACATGTCCAAACCTACCTACATCTAAAGGTTTAGGCATCCACAAGAGAATTTAAAGCAGAAAAGGTATTTAATCCTGAAAAAAAAAAAAGCACTCATGAAGAGGAAAACATCTGTACAAATAAGATAGCAGAAATAAATCCAATCATATCAATAATCAAAATAATTATGACTAGCTGGGCTTAATGGAATGTACCTAAAGATATAAATAGTCCCAGTTAGTTAGTAGGTTAAGTGAGAAGGATCTCTTGTGAGTAGAAGTTTGAGTGAGCCTGGCAACATAGCAAGACCCCATTCCAGTGGCAGTAACAGTAGTTGGATTAAATTCCCTAGTAAAAGAAAATATCAGATTGGAATTTTTTAGTCCAAACATAAGTTAGTACTGTGAGGCACACCTTTAAAAAATGGGTCAGATCTAAGACATCAAAAAAAATGCAAATGCTAAAAGGATATAAGTGTATCAATATTAATAGTAAAAATAAAATTGAAGGCAAAAATTAAATAGGGCACAGAAGTGTTTCAAAATGGCTAAAGATATACATAATCCACTGAGAATTTATGACATTAAGGAAAATTTTATAACCACATACTTAGTTATAAGATTTACAAAGTAAAAGCTGAGAAGACAGCTCAGTGGCATCAGCGCCTGACTGGCATGCTCAGAGTCCTTAGTTCAAATCATGATACAACAACAAAAAAAAAAAAAAAAGAAAAAGAAAAAAGACACAAAAAGTAATATCAAATAGAAACACAAAGAAAAATAGACATATTATCCTCAAAAATCATCACACAAGTAGGAATAAAATAGTGGCCACTTGAATAATGGGATGAGAAATGTAATCTCTTAGTTATGTATAAAGAAACCAGTTCAGGGGCCGGCAAGATAGCTTAGTGGACTAAGCATCTGCTTTGGCAAGGGCAGGGACCAGGGTTAGATACCCATCCCACATGCCATGCTGGCTCCACACCCAGGGTGCACTGAGCCAGTGAATGAGTCCAGGTGTGGTGACGCACGCCTGTAATCCCAGTGCTGGGGAGGATCACTATGAGTCCAAGCTGCATAGTGAGACCTTGTACCAAATACATAAATGGGAAAACATAAAAGGAAAGAAACCAGGACAGGATGAGTCACAGTGACTGTGTTTCATTATGCTTTCCTCTTTACCAGCTATGGTAACCTTCAGGAAGTTACCAAAACTCTCCAAGCTTATTTACCTCATGTATAAGATGGGCTAATAGTAAGTGGCACAGTATCAGGCTTCCATTGTGAAGACTTAAGTAGCTAATGTTTTATGGCGCAATTAGCAACATTTCTAGCACTCAAAAAAGGAATTGGCACATGCTTTCAAACATGTAAACATTCACAATTTACCCATATTCCACCACAAACACAAATTTCAATAGAACTGTATCATATCAGAGTAACAGAGACTACCTGCTCTGACACTCATAAAAGGTGATAATCTTATAAAAAGTGAGACAAGCACAACAAAGATCCACTTTATTTAAACATCTTAGCTAACTTTTTAGGTAAAGAAAAATCACAGTTGGAAGGATAAACAAATAAATGAAAGACAATGAAAATTGTTCATTTCAAAATGATGGGATGTAGACAAAACCTACACTGAGGAAAGTATTGATGCTTGCACATAGCAATGAGATAAGACCGAAAGTAAGAGGACTAAATTGACAACATAAAAGGTGAAAGGGGATATTACTTATAAATGCTGAGAAAGTGAAATGAGGATATGATTAAAAACAAAGCAAAATCATGAAATAGAGAAAAAGAAAAGGATTTCACATCAGTAAAGCCAAAAGTTGCACTTTCTTTTTTTTTTTTTTTTTTTTTTTTTTTTGGTGGAACCAGGGATTGAACTCAGGTCCTTGTGCTTGCAAGAGAAGCACTTATTCCACTGAGCCATCTCCCTGGCCCCTAAAGTTGCACTTTCTAATTCAATAAAATAGACAAACCTATAGGAAACGATCAAAAAATAAAGAATGATGATGCCAAAAAACAGCACTAGAAATGATGAAAGAACAATACTTATATAAAGATGCTTAAGATACTTTTTCCTACAAATACAAAAACCTAATAGGATATAAACATTGTATTTTTATTTTTATTCTAAGTCAGTTACCTTAAATGGAAATATATATGAATAAGCAAAGTTCTATACCTTCAAAAGCACCAAACGCAGGTAGCTACAAAGCCAGGCTTTTAGGAATGAATGATTCCCATTGTTGAAGCTGTTCCAGAGAGAGGGAGGTACACAACTAATTCTAGGAGATCAGCATAATCCTGGCACTAGAGCTGGAAATGAAAAGTGGGCACATTCTCAGGAATCAAGGAAGCTAAGCCAAGCTCACTTTGAAAACAGATACCAAAATAAATAAATGTTTGCATGCTGATTCCTATTAAAAGAATGGCATGTTTTTGGTAAATTAGGATGCAGTCTAGTAGTGCTGGTTCCATTCTCTATAAAGAAATTGACTAACTCATTAATAGTAGAAGAAAGGATTATGGACTAAGCCAAATAGGCAGCAACTTCTCTTCTCCAGTAAATGGAAGACACTGATCTGGCAGCAGTCTCAAAACCCAAAAGCCAGCTACACCTGGAAGACATCTTTTATAAGTAGTCATTCCCCAAAGGTTCTAAGTAGTAGCAAGAAGGCTACTTGCCACAAGCAGTTTATATGCATCATCCCAGGAATTAAAGTTGAAAATGAGAAGAGTTGTAAGATGCAGCCCCAGACTTCCAGCTCACAGTGAGGCAGAACAATTCAAAAGCCACCCACCAGGACTCTGAAGTGGTAACAACCAGATGAATGAGGCTTTAGAAAACAATTAAATAGAAAGAAGTTCTCAGATAGCTACAGTGATGGTGACCATAATGAAAGACATTATTGGTCACTCTACAGAAGACACAGACTTTAAAAAAAAATAGAGGAGCTTAGGAAAATGCATGAATGCCCAACATAGGAAAGATAGAATCCCTGAAACATAATTAAAACAGATATACTGTATGTCTTGTTTACTTTACTCTTGTTCCTGGGACAAATACCCAACATTCAAAATAAAGGAGGTAAAGGTTTATCGAACTCACAATTAATGGGGGCTTCAGTCCATACTTGGCTGGCTCCAAGGCAGAGTGTCACATGGCAGAGAGCAGCCATTTATGATGGTGGCAAACAGCAAGAGAGCAAAGGGAAGGGTAGCAGCAACAATGGATGCAGAGAGCTATTCTGTCTCTCTTAAGTTGCATTCAGGTTATCCACCCCAGGCTGAGTGTAGTACTCACACCCATAATCCCAGTAGCACTCACACCCATAGTCCCAGTGGATCATGATGTAATCACAAATTCTAGAAGTCTGCACCATGACTGCAGAAGGCTTTTGGGGAACAACTAGACACAAACCATAACACTGGAGATTAAAAATTCCATTGAAAGTATATCCAACAGAATGAGCCAATGTCAGGACAGAATATAAGATATAGAAGACAGAACTGTGGAGCAGGCCCCACATTGCCTGGTGGAGTGGGCCCTGTCCAGTGGGACATTGTTGCCTGAGAGGTCCCACAGAACCAACACTTGGAGGCAGACCTGACCTGAACCGGGAGAGTCTTCAGCAATCAGAAGCAGCAGTGGAAACATGAGACACTTTCTTGAGTGGCCCACTCCACAGGATAGTGAGTGAGCCAGAGTGATGGAGCCTTGTAGCCCATCACAGAGTAGCAGCAGGAGAGAAGGACCACAGTTTTGTCTTATAGTACTTTAGGGCTAGAATTCTCGCAGCAGAAGAGCCCTAGGGTGGCTTCAGTGCCAACTCCCAGCAATGGAAAGAGGGATGAGCTCTTTAGTTACAGTACACAGCCAGCATTAGGACAATAGATTTGGGGGGGACTTGGCTGAAAAGTAGGAGCTGGAACCCCGACTCAAACCCATCAAAAGCTGAAAGCCAGCCCTTAGCATAGCTACAAAAGATTAGAAGTAACCCTCTGGCTTGCAGCAGGAGAAGGGCAGTGTCTCCCTATCCCTGGTCCAAAGGCACAAGCAGGTAAGAGCTTTGGGTACTGACAGGACAAGGGCACTGCTCTCCCCTGCCCTGTGACCTGCAGTGCAAGCATGTAAGCAGCCTTTGGCTGGACAAAGGCATTACCAATTTCCCAGCAACCAAAGGCACATGGCCTTGCCTAGTTGCAGACAAGGGTACTTCATTTGTCCTACCATCAACTCCTATAATACGAGTAATTAATATGGCTGAGATCATTCACATACTGAGAAACCCTACTTCAGACTTGGCAGAATTATTCAATACAGACTCTGACTTGATGAAGGCACCAACACTGAACTGGGGACAATAGAATAATTTTTTTCTAATTTTTACTTGGAGGGAGGGTTATATAGGTTTCAACTTCTATTGTTTTGTTTGTTTTCTGTGTCCTGCTGCTCTCTTTTCTCACTGGTGTCTCAATATTCTCTGAAAATAACATGACATGGATAAATCAGTACGTATCAGTTATAGCCATGAATGTTAATGGTCTCAGTTCACCAATCAAAAGAAAAGGACTAGCAGAGTCCTATCAAGAGTGATACTACATACAAAAAAAAAAAAAAAAAATTTAGTTCAAGAAGAAATATATAGACAGAAAGTCAAAGGATGAAAAACAATGCTCCATGTTATAAAAACCCAGAAAAAAGCAGGGATAGTTATTCTATTTGAAGACAAAGTAGATTTCAAGCTAAGACTGATTAAGAGGCAAAGAAGATTGCTACATCTTTGTAAAGGGAAAATCCAAGAGGAAGAGATAAAAATCATAAATATATATGCACAAAATGGCAGTGCACACAAGTACATAAAGTAAGTATTGATAACCATGAAAAAGCAAACATTAATACAATTATAATGGGGAACATCAATACCCTACTATCATAAATAGACTGACTAGACATAAAATCAATCAGAAATATCAAAACTGAATCAAACTTTTGTGTAAATGAAATTAGTGGATGCCCACAGAGTATTTCACCCTCCAACATCAGAATACACATTCCTCTCACTGCACATGGTACATTCTCCAAAAGACACCACATACTAGGTCATAGAACATTCTTAAGCAAAAGCAAAGGAATTGAAATTGTCCCATGAGTATTATCTGACCATAGTGAAAGAAAATGGAAATCAATAGAAAACAAACCACAAGAACATCATAAACACATGGAAATTAAATAACATCTACCTAAACAAATGATGGGTCAGAGATGAAATTAAGAAATTAGACAGTTTTGGGGAGAATTTCTGGATTTCTTGTGCTGCTGGTGAGAGACCCCGAGTATAAGACTCAGGCACCCTCATGAGTGAGTCTCTCTACTGCACCCCTTGAAACCCCTGCAAATTCCCAGAGCCCCCGCCCCCAAGCCAGCCCAGACAGTGAGAACTTCTGAGACTCTCTCGGCCCTGATCCAAGCCAGCCTGGCCTGGTGAGTGTGTGGAAGAACTTTTAGCTTCCCTGCACCATTGGGGAGAGACCTGGAGAACAAAACTCAGGCACCCACATGAATGAGACTCTCTATTGCACCCGTTGCATCCCCTGCAACTCCCCAGAGCCCCCTCCTCCAAGTCACGAAAGAGAATTTTTGTGAATCTTCCGGCCCCTGATTCAGCCCGGCACGGCCCGGTGAGTGTGTGGGAGAGCTTCAGTGCTTCTTGGGCCAGGGGAACAACAGAAGGGCACCACAGGCTCACTGTGATGCCAGAAGGGATACAGCAAAAAGAAGCTGAACACAGCAGCTAGATTCAGGCCAGGCATAATTGGATAAATAGAAAATTAATAGATCAGCACCTGAATTTCATTATGTGCTAAGATTACAACTGCACCAAAGCTTTACAACAAAAGTCAGAGTCAGTGCTATACAAAATGACAAAGACAAGGAGAAAAATGCAATCTCAGGCCTTGAGCCCACAAATGACAAGTGCAGCAGACACTTGCTCAGCTGAAATGAATGAAGTAACTGAGTGGGAAGCAAAGAAACCACAGCAGAAAGGTGTAGAGGAACTCAGACCAGAATTAGCACCTAACATATAAAAAGAAATTTCTAAATACATAGCATCTGAAGTAAAGAATCAAATACAGAAATGATGGGGGAAACTCAATGCCCACCCACAACAAGTGCAAAGAAAAGTAGTTCAGCTGAAACATGAATTAACAGCATCACAAGCAAAGAAACAACAGCAGAAAGATAAACTGGAACTCAGACCAGAAGTAATACTGGAAATAAAAAAATAAATCTTTGAAATTATAGCATCTGAAGTAAAGAAACAAATGCAGACATATATGGAGGAAACCCAATTTGGAAAAAACGATGCAGTAAAAGAATTAATAGCTGCCTCTAAAGAAGACACTGATAAAAAAAAAAATAGAGGAGATTAGAAATATGACAGATTCCTTGAAAGAGCAATACAAGAAAGAAATAGATCTCATGAAACAGAGTCAGAGAGATATAGAAGAACATAAAATTTCAGTCATGAGTCTACAAATCCGTTTGAGTGAAGGAAAGACAGAGTTTCAGATCTTGAAGACGCTGGTGCAGCTAGTGAAAAGGTGAGAAAGGATCTCTTAAAAACAATGAGAATGGGGGAAAAAACAATCCATCACCTGCAAGATGATGCCAAGATGAACAATGTGAGATTAATTTGCATCAATGAGAATGAAGGAGTCAATACAAATGATATGAAAACAATATGGGCAGAAGTAATAGCAGAAAACTTTCCAAATATGAGGAAACAATCCAACATTCAGGTAACTGAAGCATACACAACACCAAATAACTTCAACCCAAGTAAAAACACACCGAGACATATAATAGTCAAGATCCCAGAAGTCCAACACAAGAATAATGTACTAAAAGCTGCTAGACAGAAGAAGCAGATCACATTCAAAGGAAAATCCATCAGAATTATAGCCGACTTCTCTACACAAAGCATGAAGGCAAGGAGAATAAGGAGCAGAGTTCAAGTCCTGTATGAAAACACATTCCAGCCCAGACTACTATACCCTGCCAAACTATCTTTCAAATTTGATGGAGTAGTGAAATACTTCCATGACAAAGAACAACTAAAGAATTTCATGATGACAAAGCCATCCCCTTACAGGCTACTGAAAGATCTTGTAGAGAAACCAAAATGACCAGAAGTCCATGAATGAGAATGGAAGGAACCCACTAAACAGGGCAGACAATTAGCACAGGGCAAAACAAAGTACACAACAGCAGGTAAATAACATGACAACCATAAGTCAACACATTTCAATTATAACCATCAATGTAAATGGACTCAATTCACCAATTAAGAAAAATAGACTAACACAGTGGATTAGGAAACAAAACCCAAAAATATGCTGTATACAAGAAACACACTTAACTCAAAAAGACATTCATAGACTTCAAGTCACAGGCTTGGAAACAATATTACATGCCCCAGCACCTCAGCAAAAAGCAGGAATAGCAGTTTTGTTTTCAGTCTCAACTTCAAACCAAGAAGGATCAAACTACACAAGGAAGGCCACTATATATTGGTTAGGGGAAAATTCAAGAGGAAGAGGTAATATTCATACATATCTATGCACCAAACACAGGAGCACCCAACTATGTAAGACAAATCTTAATGGACACAAAAAATCCTAATATCCAAGACCACAGTCTTAACAGGAGACCCTCATACCCCCTTATCTCAAAAAGATAGGTAAACCACACAAAAAATTAGCAAAGAAGTAGCAGAACTGAACCAGAGCTTGGAAAAAACAGACCTGGTGGACATATAGAGTGTTCCACCCAACCACAGTTGAATACACATTTTTTCAGCAGCAAATGGGTCATTTTCTAAAATAAGCCACATACTATTCTATTGGTCATGTTGAAGTATATGCAAGAAAACAGAAATTATCCCATGCATATTATCCGAGTGAAGTTCAGTGAAACTGGAGGCAAATGACAAAAGAAAAACCTGCTAAGTACATAGAAATTAAACAACAACCTACTCAACAATCAATGGGTCACAGATGAACTTAAACAAGAAATTCAACAATGTCTACAATTCAATGAAAATTCAACCACAACGTCGGAATTTATGGGATGCGATGAAAGCAGTTCTCAGAGGGAAAATAATAGGAGCTCACACATAAGGAAAACAGAACAGGAACAAAGAAACACCCTAATGCTGCACCTCAACACCTAGAAAAGGAGGAGCAAACCCAACCCAGAGTCCAAAGACAGGAAGAAATCATAAAGATTAGAGCAGAAATTAATTCAATTGAGATGAAGAAATCAGTTCAAAGAATCAAGGAATCAAATAGCTTGTTCTTTGAAAGACTAAACAAAATCAATAAGCCCCTAACTAACCTCATCCAAAAGATGAAAGAAAGAATTCAACTATAAGCAATAAGGAATGAAAAGGGTGCAATCACCGAGACCCAATGGAAATTCAGAAGATTATCAATAGCTACTTTGAGAATCTATGCTCACACAATAGAAGACATAGAAGAAATGGACAGATTCCTAGAAAGGTCCAAATTACCAAAACTGAATCAAGAAGATATAACAACTCTAAATAGCCCAATAACAGACAATGAAATACAAAATGTAATTAAAAAAAAAAAAACCTGCAAACAAAAGTCCAGGTCCTGATGGATTCACAACTGAATTCTACAAGAAACATACAGAAGATGTAAACCCTACACTCCTCAAACTCTTCAATGAAATTGCAAAGGAAGCAGTCCTCCCAAAATCATTACTGGAGGCAAGTATTTTAATGATTCCAAAACCAGGGAAAGATGCAATGAAAGAAGAAAACAATAACCCTGATGAACACAGATGCAAAAATCCTCAATAAAATGCTAGCAAAGGCAACACAGAAAATCATCAAGAAGATCATATACCATGACCAGGTAGGATTCATCCCAGGGATGCAAGGATGGTTCATTATTCAAAAATCTATAAATGCAATACACTATATTAACAGACTGAAATCTAAAAATAGCATCATCATCTCAATTGATGCAGAAAAAGCTTTAGATAAAGTCCAGCACTCATTTATATTCAAAGTCCTACAGAAAATTGGAACAGAAGGCCTCTACTCAATTTGATAGAAGCCATCTATGACAACCCAACAGCTAATATAATTCTAAATGGGGGAAAAACTGAAATCTTTTACTCTTAGATCTGGTACAAGACAAGGATGTCCTCTATCACCCTTCCTATTCAATATAGTTTTGGAATCATTAGCAACATCCATAAGAGAAGAGAGAGAAATAAAAGAAATAAGAATAGGTAAAGAAGAAGTTAAATTATCACTATTTGCAGATGACATGATACTTTTCTTAGAAGACCCAAAAAACTCCACTAAGAAGCTACTAGAATTGATATACAAATTCAATAGCATAGCAGGTTACAAAGTTAGTACTCAAAAATCAATAGCATTCCTCTACACAGATAACAAACACACTCAGAGGAAAACTATAGAAACAATACCTTTTACAACAGCACTGTGGAAAATGAAATATCTTTGAATTTACTTATCCAAAGAACTCAAAAATCTTTTCATGTAAAATTATAGTACCATAAGAAAAGAGAGCATAGAGGATTTCAGAAAATGGAAAGATATTCGCTGCTCCTGGATAGGAAGACCTAACATTGTGAAGATGGACATAACTCCCAAAATTTTTGTACAGATTTAATACAATCCCTATCAAACTGCCACCAACATACCTCCCAGACCTAGAGAAATCATACCTAAAATTTATTTGGAACCAGAAAAGACCTAGAATATCAAAGGCAATCCTGGCAGGAGTCATTATAATTCTTGGTTTGAAATTATACTACAAAGCTACTGTGATAAAACAAACACTGTATTGGCAACAAAATAGACCTGAGGATCAGTGGAGTAGATGAAAAGATGCAGAGGCCTCTACGAACAAACTCAGCCACCTGATCTTCAACAAAGGGGCCAAACATGCTTCCTAGAAGAGAGATAGCCTCTTAAACAACTGGTGCTGGAACAACTGGCTCTCTACATGCCAAAAACTAAAACTTGACCCAGGTTTATCACCATGCCCTAAGCTAAAGTCAAAATGGATTAAAGATCTAAACATTAAAATGGATTAAAGATCTAAACATTAAAACAGAAACACTCAATCTCTCGGAAGAGAAATAGAAGGAACTCTTGAAGACATAGGGGTAGGCAAAGAGTTCATGAACAAACATGTATTTGCATGGGAAACACTTTAAAGAATTAACAACTGGGACAAACTCTTATTGAGAAGTTTTTGCATGTCAAAAGAAATTATCAACAAAGTGAAAAGACAACCCACAAATTTTGAAAAAATCTTAACTAATAAGCACTCAGACAAAGGTCTGCTCTCTAGAATTTATATAGAACTAAAATACATTAGGACCCTGAAATTTAAAGACCCAATCCAGAAATGGGCATCTAAGATGAATACACACTTCTCAAAGGACAAAATTAAAGAAACAAATAAATATATGAAAAAATGCTCCACATCACTAGCCATCCATAAAATGCAAATTAAAACAGCACTGAGATACCATCTCACTCCAGAAAGAAAGGCTATCATAAAAAAAAAAATCAACCAACAATAAATGTTGGAAAGGCTTTGAAGGAAAAGGAACCCTTCCCTAGTGCTGGTGGGAATGTAGACTGATACAACCATTGTGGAGGTCAGTGCGGAAACTTCTTTTAAAAAAACTAGGGCTAGAAATCCCATTCAAGCCAGCTATCCCCCTACTGGGAATTTTCCCAAAGGAAGTGAAATCATTATATCATAGTGATATATGTGTACCTATGTTTATAGCAGCACAATTTGTGATAGCAAAATCTTGGAAACAACCAAGATGCCCATCACATGAGGAATGGTTGAAAAAGATGTGGTATTTCTATACAATGGACTATTACTTAGCTCTAAAAAATGATAAACTTGAAGCATTTATATTTAAGTGGATGCTACTTGAACATATGCTCATAAGTGAGATAAACCAGACCCACATGTGCAAATATTGCAGTCTCCCTAGTATTAAAAAAAAAAAAAATAGAAAGGCATAACAACAATTAAAAGGAATTTAGACAGAAAGGGTAAACTGAGCTGCATATGTTGCAGGGTAATAATCAGCTTCTCTTCTGGATGGTTAACAACCTAAGTTTGCAGAACAAAAGTTTGGAGAAATGTTAGGACTGCAAGGTCAGCCAACATTTTGTCCCCAGCCTTTCAAGGTCAGTGACAACTCAGGACATAGAACTTGTACTGTGACATCATGGAACTCGTTGTGCCCCAAATTTTCTGATCAAGGAGATTATGGAACACAGAGGAATGTGACTGATGATCTATAGTGTGACTAAGGAGAGTCACATGGAGAGAAAACATTCTCTCACAGAGAGAGAAAACAGTCTTTCACAGAGAGCAAATTGCTCAAGCAATGCCCGTGAGTCATCCACATAGCTGACACAGAGGATCTACAAAGTGAGGTACAGGGTTACAAGATAAACCCTGAAGAGATTTGACTGACCTTATGAGACACAAGAGTTACATATTTTGTTATATAGGTCTTGCTTTATCTTGGTCTTAACCATCCAGCAGAGAAGTATAATTATGAGATATATAAAATAAAGCTGTAATAATATGCTGAGCTGTAAATGGCTTTAGTCAATATCTTCTTCAGATAACCCACTACTATTGTGGACTGTTGGACTGTGTTGGATTGTTTTGGTGAATTCAAGCACCTATAATAATTGAATGCCAGTAGAATACCCATCTCTGCAGGACTAAACAAAAAGAGGGGGTTACAAAGGAAGGACCATTTTGTATTTGTATATACAGTGTAGTTACGATAAGTATTCAGTACTTTCACATAACTCTCGCTAATAGTGTTTGGACAGGATATCCTGTCTGCTTCTTGTACTATGGATAACCAACAGGAAGATAACAATGCAAAAAGTATTAATTATTGAAACTTTACTATAATTCAGCTTTAAAAAAAATAGGTATACAGCTACATTCTTTTAATTCAATCTGCTCTGATAGTGTTTGTAAATAGAATATCATGTCTGCACCTTGTATAACAAATAACCACTACAACCACTACGAAAACAAAGTACAATGTATTATTGAATCTGTTTTACTAATTTGACTTGAAACTGTCTCATTGCTATTTCTTCAATAAAATTATGGAAAATAAAAAAACAATAATCACAATAAACTGACCTTAAAATAACTTAATCTCTGTGACAATATAATGAGGAATATTCTTTGAGGCCCATTAAAATGACATGAAAGTTGATAATTATTTTTACAATGTCAGGATTCTACAGCTAAATGTTTCTCAACTTTTGTTATTTGGCATTGCTAAATAAATGTTGTCAAATATAAAAATAAAAATTAGACAGTTTTTACAATTAAATGATAAAGCCAGTATAATATACTAGAACTTATGGGATACAATGAAAACAACATTGCCAGGAAAATTTATAGTGGTGAATTCATGAATCAGAAAAACAGAATGAACTCAAATAAGCAACTTTACTTTGTACATCAAATTTCTAGAAAAAGAAAAACAAGTAAAGCCCAAAGCTCATCCCACAGAGAAAATTATAAACAGAATTTTATGCAATGGAGACTAAAAAATAATAGAATTAATGAATTAAAGAATTGGTTCTTTGACAGATTAAATTGACAAAACTTTAGCCAACATTATCAAAAAGAAAAGACTCAAATCCATGCAATTAGGAATAAAAAGGGTAAAATCACCACAGATAATGGAGAAACCCAGAATATCATCAGTACCTACTGAAAACTTTTAATAAGATAAAAAATAACAGAAGACATGGACAAATTTCTAGATATATATGAGTTAGCTTGGCTGAATCAAGAAGATACAAAAATTCTAAATATCAGACAAATTCTAAATATCTTGAAAGTGAAGGTATAATTCAAAGCCTACTAACAAAAGCCCAAGTCCTAATGGATTCACAACTGAATTCTACAAGAAATTTAGAAATACCTAAAGACTCTGCTTTTCAAACTCTTTAATTAAATGGAAAAGGAAGTAGTACTTTCAAACTCATTCCTGGAAGGAACCATTACCCATATAAAAAGGAGAGAAGGACTCTACCAAAAAAAGAACAAAAAAAAAAAACTACAGGCCTATTTCCCTAATGAACACAGGACAAAAAAGTCTTCAGTGAGATACATTTGAACAGAATGCAGCAGACATTCAAGATTTGGCCAAGTAGAATTCATCACAGGAATGCAAGGATGGTTCAACTTATGCAAATTAACAAATGTAATTGTAATATACCATATTAACAGCATCAAAGACAATCACATAATTTCAGTAAGTGCAGAAAAAACTTCTTTTCAATCCTATTTGACAAAGTTCAGTACCCGTTCATGATTTTAAAAACCTATCAAAAAATTGAAATAAATGGTCTTTCAATCTAATAAAAGCCATCTATGACAAATCAACAGCCATCACCATGCTAAATGAACAAAAACTGAATGCTTTCATTAAAATTAAGAACAAGATACCACTGCTATTTAATGTAGTTCTAGAAGTATCCAGAGCAGTTAGGCAAAAAGAAATAAAATGAATAATAATAAAGCATAAGTTAACTTATCATTGTTTGCAGATAATATGCCACTACACAGAAGACTCCAAAATTGTACCAAAAGACTTCTATATTTAATAACCAAATTCAATAGCATATATGGGTTCAAAGTCAACATTCAAAAATCAGTACCATTCCTTTATACAAATAACAAATGCCTGAGAGACATATTAGGGAAACACCTTTCCCAATAGCATCTGAAAAACTGAAATACCTAAAATCAATCTAATAAAGGAAGTGAAAGTCCTTTATATTGAAAACTCCAGTACTGGGCCAGCCAGATAGCTCAGTGAACTAAAGCACCTCTTTAAGGAGATGCAGTTCAGAGGTTCAATCCCTGGCATGCCATGCCAACCCCACCCCCATGGTATAATGAGACCAGGACTAAGACTGGGCATGATGGCATGCACCTGTAATCACAGTGCTTGGGATGCTGAAAACAGGATCATTGCAAGTCCAGTCTGTGTAGTGAGACTCTGTACTAAAAATAAAACAAAGCAAAACAAAATGTTATAAAAGAACAAAGAAAACTACAGTACTATGAAAAAGGAGATTAAAGAGAATATCAGAAAATAAAAAGATCCCTTGCTCTTAAGAAGGACCAACATAGTGAAAATGGCTATACTGTCCAAATTTCTAGACAGATTCAATGTAATCTCAATCAAAATATCAACAGCACACCCCACAGAATTAGAAAAAAAATCCTAAAATTTATTTGGAACCAGAAGAGAACTAAAATATCAAAAACAGTTCTGGGCAACAAAGGCAAGGCTGAAAACATCACAGTGCCTAACTTGAAATTATACTTCAAAGTTACTATGATAAAAATAGCATGGTGTTGAAAAAAAATCAGACCTGAGGATCAGGGTAACAGATTAGAAGATACAGAATCAACTCCAAACACACGCAGACATGTTGTCTTCAAGAAGGAGGCCAAACACCTTCACTGAAAGAAAAATAACCTCTTTAATAAATGGAACTGAAAAAACTGGTTTTCTACATGTCAAAGACTAAAACTAGACCATGCTTCTCAATATGCACTGAAATATAATAAAAATAATCAAAGATATAAATTTTAAAAGAGAAACCAAATCTGCTGGAAAAGATAATGAAAGGGACAGCTAAATAGCTCAGTGGATTAAAGAGCCCTGCAAGCAGGCACAGGGACCAAGGATTTGATCCCCAGGGCTGCCACGCTGGCCCCACCGCAGGGGCACACTGAGGCTGGGCGTGGTGGTACACACCTGTAATCTCAGCTCTTGGAAAGCTGTAAAACAGATGCATATCTATGAGTCCAGTCTAGTAGTGAGATCCTGAACACCTTGTAGACCCTTCCCTAAAATACAAAAAAGAGATAATGAGTAAAACTGTTTGAAGGTATAGGTGCAGGAAGACTTTATGAGCAAAAAACTCTGATCATATAGGAAATATCACAAGGAATCAACAACTCGGATCTCATCTTATTTTGAAAAGCTTTTGCACAGCAAAAGAAATCAGCAGCATTAAAGGACAACCCAAAGAGTGGGAAAAACATTTGCCAGCTGTTCCTCAGACTAAAATGTATATAAACAATTCAAAAAATCAGACCCCCTCAATTTGAAGACCCAACCCAAAAATTGGCATCTGAGATGAATACACACTTCTCAGATGAAGAGTAGAAACAAATAAACATGTGAAAAACTCTTCAACATCATTAGTCACTTGAGAGATGCAAATTAAAGCAACACTGAGATTCCATCTCATCCCAGAAAGAATATTATCACAAAGTCAACCAATAACAAATAAGAAAAGGGCTGTGGGAGAAATGGAACCCTTCTTCACTGTTGGTGGGATTCAGGCTCATTCAGCCACTGTGGAAACCAGTGTTTAGATTCCACACAAATCTAAAACTAGATGTTTCATTTGACCCAGCTCTTGCCCTCTTGGTATCCTACCAAAAGAATTAAAGATTCATAATACAGTAATATATCCATATTCATGTTTACAGTAAAACTGTTTATAATAGCTCAGTCTTGGTAACAGCCCAAATACCTATCCACTGATGAATGGATAAAGATGTGGGTGGGGGTTTTTTCCATTGAATACTGCTCTGCCATAGAGAAGGATAAGCTTGAGACATTTCTAGCTAACTGAGTGCACCTTGAAACCATATTCTTAAATGAAATAAATACGTATTTAAACACTGCATTGTTTCTCTGGTGTGAGAAACTGAAAGTGCAAGGACAAAATGTATACTAGATACTTGGAAATGAGTAGGTAATGTTCAAGTGAGTAGGGGAACAAGGGAGAGGTGGTGATGGAGAAAGGAAAAAAGGGACGAGGAAAAAAGTAAAAGCATAAAATAGAAAAACCTTTTGTAAATAAGGGGAAGAAGGGGTGAAAAGAAGGGAGAACAATTTAAAAAAGAATATATATCATGCACAGGTATAAATATCCTGTGATGGATGTTAGCATTGTGCATATCTAAAAGTACCAATAAAAAATATAAAAAGAGCAAAAATAAGAGTTAAAGGAATGGCCGTGGTAATGGGTGGTAGGCGGCCGTGCTGGCGTCCATGCCTGATCCCTGGCAGTACAGCCACCTACAAGGCCTCCTGCCATCATTGTGGCTGGACAAGCAGCTGCCGGCCAGTTCTAGTGTCACCCAAAAGACAAAAATGTGGAAATACAGACTCTGAATCTTCACCCAACCTGCTGAATCAGGATACATATTTTAACAGTATCGCTGTGTGGTTTGTCTGCTCGTTGAAATTTGAGAAGTCCTTGTCTACAGCATGGAGCCTAAATCTCTTCACTCCCATTTCCGAGTCTGCACACAGTGATGACAGCCCTTGCCGCATGAGACTGTTGTGGGGGCTCTTATCCCCATGTCTACTTGTTACTGTCAGGCACTGGGTTACTACACACAACAAAACAGTGATTAAAAAAAAATAGTGATTTCTGCCCTTGTGTAGTGGTTACCTTCTGATAGAGAAAGCCACACAGTAAGTAAGGGAACATATATGACAGAATAATAAATGCTATGAAGAAAAATAGGAAGGCAAAAAATTGGAAGAAGTTGTCATTTTAAGTAGAATGGCCAAGGAAGGTCTTATGGACCTTTATTCAAGGTCAAGAAACGGTGATCTTGCAGGAGTTTGCAATGAGATCTTGTGTTAAATTTGCATTTTCTGGGAAGATGCCCCCTCTTGATATTAGCTCTATTTGATTTCTGTCTTTGGAAATGACAGACCCAGGTATCCCAGGCCCTGTGGTACCCAGGCCAGACACACAGAGAAGTCCATGTGCTCATTCGCACTCGCTCCGGAGCAGTTTGCTGCCACATGCAGAGTCACCTATTTCTCTGACAGCAATAGTTGACAGTTACACTGATTTTTAAAACCAGCACATTTCATGTGAGAAAAGTCTGTGCTTTTTGGTTTAGCCATGCTTGAAGGACAGTGGCCTCAAGAACACTTCTATGCAGCAGGTCTTGCTGGAGGCTGAGACCCAACTCATACAGGAGCCAGACCTGGCTATCTAACTAGGAAGAACCTAAAATATAATTGAAGCACTTACATTTCTTTTTTATTTTCTACAACTGACCACTGTTATGAACACATGAATATTTTCTCCCTCCTTCACCCTGTTTTTACTTTAGAAATTTAAGGACATAACCAAACTAGCTTTCCGATTGAGAATATCCCTCTAATAATGAATCAAGGTTAGAAGTTCCTCTCTAGCAGGAGGACATGGATTTGGTGGGCTGTATGATCTCACCGTCCACTTTGGGGCAGAATACAATCAAGATTTCTCCCCCATTCAACAGGACCAGATTTCCAGCAAGTTTTCTCTGCTAAGCCAATTTAGTGTCCTTGAAATCCTGCTGCTATGACTATCCTTGGTTCTTCATGCTCTGATTTCCCCTGATACCTTTTCTTACAGAAAATGGAACACAGTTGCCTAGTTCTGTCTTGTAAAGAAATTGAGCTATTAATCATTCTTTTCTCTTCTAAAAAAAGAATTAAAAATAACAATTCCTTGCTCTTTCTTCATCCTAAGACATCCTTTTTTGATTTCTCCACATTCTCCATATCATTAAAAATTCAAAACAGTTCTGAACACTATACCTTGTCCTAATTACACCTTGCTATACACACAATGAGGACCTAGTTTGCTATTGGGAACTTTAGTCATAGTAACTTGCGCTGACACACTGTCCTGATTGTTTCTCTGTGTAATGCTCCAGGACTTTCAGAAGAGTCTCTAAAAATGTTAACAAAGAGACCCATAAGGAACCATAATAAAACCCTGCTTTTGCAGGCCATTTTCTGTATTCTCCCCTGTCCCCAAACTCACCCCTGCCCTGCCCTTGTCAGCCATGAAGACTGCTGAACACATCCACCATGTACTTCCCTGCTGCTGACCTGGCTATGGAAAGACCACTCACCAGGACCCACCGCATATTTCTTCTCTTCCCTTGTGCTTTCCCAGATGGTCCTGCCTGTGCTGAAGACCTGCTCCCCTGAGGTCTTTGCATCAGATAGGGATGGACCTAGGGTTCACTTTCTCAATGACCCTTCCCTGGCTCCCTTCACTAAATCTGCAGATCCCACCACTCTTGATTCCATTTTTCTGTGTGTGACTTTGTAGCACTCATCACTATCTGATTTCTTTTTTTGAGACAAGGGTCTCACTATGTAGTTAGTTCAGGCTGACCTGGATTCACTCTAGCTCAGGCTGGCCTCAAATTCATGGCAAGCCTCCTGTCTCAGCTTCTTGAGTGCTGGGATTACAGGTTTGAATCTGAAATTACTATTTTTAATTGTCTGCCTCCTTCCAAACTAAAAATACTGTGAGAGTAAAGATCATGATCCTTGTTTTTTGTGCATCCCCAGAATTTGGTACCCTTCCTGTGTTCAAATAAATGAAAGAATTTGTCGCCCACTTTCTGTTAGGAGTACCCTCTAACATATCTCTTTCTGTCTTAGGATAGGGGTATGTACTTAGGTAACTGTACTGTACCTGGCACCTTCTGTGTCCTAAGAACCTGAGAAATTTGCATTAAATTGAAATCCTCAAGTAGCCTAAATTTGAAAAATTTCCTTAACCCACAATATAAAATATCTTAATTTCAATGTGAAAATGAGAGACAGAGACATAGAGAGAGAGACATACAGACAGAGAGAGAGAGAGAGAGAGAGAGAGAGAGAGAGAGAGAGAGAGAGAGAGGACAGACAGGGAGAGAGGGGCAGGCTGGCAGATGGATAAATAGATGGATGGACGGACGGACAGACGGATGGACTGACTGACTGACTTTAAAATGAGATGTTATCACTTGTTATAAAGAAAGCTTCTAAGAGCAGACTTACACTCCACAAACTTTGGTCAGAGATGCTCCCGCCACCACCATCTGTATCAGATCCACTGATCTCTGCAGTGACCCCACATTTTTTTCTTTTTGAGCATGGATGAACACGAGTTGAACAGTCAAGTTCCTGCAATTGGTCAGGATTAGATTTGCTGTAAAAAAAAAAAAAGTTTTCACAGAAGCCAAAACCTTAAAAGACAGGAGGTGACTGACTGAATGCTGGAGCAAGGGTTACATTCCTAGGGTCTCAGCCAGTATGAATCTAATCAGAAGAGAAAGTGTGTATTTCTGTGCTTACCACACCCTCCTGGAAGCTGAGAACAAACGCCAGCCTGGGCTGTCCACACACAGTGCAGGTCAGAGGCTGCTCTTTAACCCCTGGGGGACAGACAATAAATCAAGCAAGTAGCGCCACCTCCCTGCTGACCTGGGTGCCTGGCCTTACCCAGGAGTGTCCTGTGCTCACAGCTGCTACGCCATCTGGAAGCCGTGAGGCTTTGTGGCCAGCGTGTGGGCCATTTGGAATGCCGATGCTTAGGTGCCTGGTGTTTTCTGCTCTCTGAATGTGAAGAGGCCTTAAAAGGTGGTGATTATGCAGTTGACTTTGCTTCATTTCTTAAAAGCAACATGACAGGGAGCCCTGCCAGTGCAGGGGTGATAGGTTGTTACTGAAGTTGATAACAGGAAATTTCATTTGAGGATCAGAGCTCATCAACTATTGCCGAGAAACACATGGTTCTAATTTAACCTGCTGAGGACTAATTGTGTATGCTTTGGAAACATAAAAACAGGAAAATGACTTTCTGACGTGAACACCAAGTTTCTTATGACCAAAGAAACTGCCTCGGCATCATTAGGCATTGAGTAATTTTCTCCCCTGTTGTCGGAGCACAAACTTTACTTCTCTTCAATTATCTAAACTTACGACATGAAGCACATCACAGGCCTCCCATGAAGTCTTGAAACCTTAGACTTAATGACTGACTTCTAGGTTTCACTCTTCACTGTTTTGGTGAATATCCTCTTAGAAAAACAGGTTTATAGGTAGGTAGATGGTGACACATGGACACAGCAGCCAGAAAAGTACTGTCATTGATCTTTTGATAAAGGATAATAATCAGGCAGTTTGTCTCATAAATGCAGAGGCAGCCTAATGAATCCTTTAATGTAAAGTGCACATGAGCTTTGCTCTTTACTGTAAGAGAGGTCCAAACGCTAGAATCACAATTTAGATAACTGATACAATTCCAAGTCTGTGTTGTGTCCCATACAGGGTTACCATCTCATTTATTATCTAAATCAACAGATATTCTGTTTCCAAAGTGTATCTTTTCAATGGAAGAAAGCATTTTTGGCAAGCATGTCAAGTGCTCAGATAACATATTTATGTCTTGCTTTTTCCTCAAAAGACAATCTGACCACATCTGGAAATTCTTTGGTGTCACGGCTTCTCTGAAACTACTTCCCATCTGTATCACTTTAACTTCAGTAAAGGCCATCCTAGTGCTTGTGAGAGGGGCTTCATCTGGGGCCCTTCTCTGATTAAATGCAAATGAATTCTGTTTTACAGGGAGCTCCTGTGGCCTGTACTTTCTAGCATGTTGGCCTGTTGTTCCCAGCAGAAGAGGGATCTGGGGCAAGAAGTAAGGACCTTGCTTTAGTCAGAACCCAAAGCTGATGTAAACAAACTTTTCTACTTTTATCATGAGGTTAAATTATTTGTAAAATGACAAAAATACAGAGGTCAGCATTGTGCAGTGTTCTGAAACACTGAGATTTTGCCCTTTCATTTTCTATTTCAGTTTTGATCTTGATAATGCCTGACTTTTCAGACCTGATGCCGCTTTTCGCAGTGGTCATGGCCTTTCTGACAGTGAAGGGGTTTGGACAAGCAGGTATTTTATTAAGAAGATAGTTTTCAACTAGAAGCTACCCAAAGTTAAAGTTACAGTCTTTCAGTTCAAAGACAGAACTCTTTGAGCTCGTTATTGACTTGGCAAGCAGGTATTTTATTAAGAAGATAGTTTTCAACTAGAAGCTACCCAAAGTTAAAGTTACAGTCTTTCAGTTCAAAGACAGAACTCTTTGAGCTCGTTATTGACTTGGCTCGTGATACGAGCACCAGGCTGGGAAGGACTCTCCAAAGGCTCGTATTACCATAGCTCAGGTTGTGATCAGCAGGATGGTTTTACTCTTTGGATTTTGTCTTTATATAGAACACATTGGAACCTTCAAGTATATATAGAGATGATTATCAGAAAAATTGGAACTTGCCAAACTGATAAAGAAGTCTCTTTTTCACAGAGCAAAGGAATGAATTGGTCTTCAGGAGGATATGCCAACTGATGCCTTTGAGAACTTCCCCTTACCCTGAAATAGTGTGACACACACAGAAGTGGTGTTCTAACCTTTAATTGCATTGCTAGGATAATGCTAGGTATTTTCACAATAAGGAACCATCTAAGATTGTTATTTCTGTCTGTGGCCTTATGTTAAACAGTATCATTGCCATAGAAAAATTTGAAGCCTGAGATTTTTCCCCCATAGGTTATTCTGGATCTAAGGCATGAAGTGAATAGCAAACATGAAAACATTTGTCTTAGAATTTGCTACTAAAATAATGCCATCTCTTACTGTTCTTTGGTCAATATGAAGAAATAGTTAATAGCCAATTAAAGCAGTGTGATTTAACATGAAATGGGATATAAAAGGCTCTCTATAAAGCATCTGTGAATTTTGCTAAATAGAAAGTATGTGGTTATTGCATTTATCTTTCTAGTATCAATGTCTTGCCTAATTAAGCAATTGGTATCATTTCTCATCATTTTATTTTAGTTGTAGTTTTATGTATTCCATATACAAATTATTTCTCAATTATATATCTTTTTAAAATTTATTTTTAAAGGGCACAAAATAGTATTAAAACAGAAAATACTAACAAATGATACTGAATTTCACTAAACAAAAAATTATGAATTTGATAGTATTTGTTGAACTGTTTAGTGCTGTCTTCACTTTTCTCGATCATTTTATAAGGACAACTCTTATTGAAACCTGAGAGTCCTAAAATTAATATCAGCATAGCCATTGTGGAAAATGTGAAGTCTCTCATGGCAGAATGGGACACTCTGCCTTCCTTTACCATGGTTCTCAGAGTGGGCAATCGATAATTGAATTACCAAGATACACATTCAAAACATTCTTTGGGGCTCCAACCTCAAAGGGCGTGCGAACTCACGAGGCCAGCAGTCAGTCCATGGGCCCGCTGTGTTTACCCAGTTGCCATCAGCTGTGATTATGTAACGTGATATGGAAAAGTGGCCCAGGGATGTAACAGAACAGAAAGTCAATGGTTAACAGAAATGTGAGCTAATGTGAAACACATGTTATTCCACAGTGAACCTATGCCCCCTTTAATCCAAGTCAACTCTGCAAACACAGCCTTTAGATTAGACTTTACTTGGGAACCATGCTGTTGATGACTCCTGTCACGGCTCATTGGCATTTGTCCCTTTGTGGATGCCATCTTCCCTTGCCCTTTGACTGGCTATGTGCTGTGTTCAAGGGACATCAAGCTGGACATTCTGGTGGCTCCCCCTTCCTGACACCCCAGTCAGTTGGAATATAGTCAAGAGATGGGGCGATGTTGATAGAAAAGGAACTGCGGTAGCCTGCTGTAGATATGATGCCACACAGTTGAGATAAAGTTAGTTTCTTCATTTGGAAACATGTTTGTTTGCCTGGCTCAAATCAGATTCTCCTGTGTTGATCCAAACCTTCCCTGGCTTGCACAGCTTCTTAGGTGACCACCCCCACCCCACTTCTCTGACTCGCTTAAGACACCCTCATCTTAGTCCATTTCTGCAGCTGTCATTGAGTCTCACAGACTGGTTTTTAGTAGAGTGGAGGTTCACTTGCCTCGGGATTGGCAGGCTGGACGTCCATGGGTGTGGCGCCATCATCTGGTGAGAGGGTCTTGCTGCATAGTGGCACTGCAAAGGACATCAGAAGGGAGGCAGCAACCTACTGCAAGGACTGAGTGGATAAATGGTGGTGTGGCAGACAGGGAATTTGGGCCTCAGAGTGTGGGACAGTGACTGTACTGCTTGGATGCAAGGAAGATAAATGCAACAAGGAGTATTGTGGCAGGGACATCCTGAGCTTATCTAATTAAGCTCTCCGGACCTCACTCTTCTCGCCTGTAAAACGAAGGTAAAAATTAACAAGACCAACTTTCAGTTTGCCTGACACATCTCTGAGAAGTGTCTCTGTCTTGCTATTCTGACCCCTTGCCTTCAGTGTAACAAGGTCTCTGTTTAATAATAGAATATTGTTCAGCCATAAGAGGAATGAAATGCTCTTATCACTGTGGCTAAGCCTGGAGGACAGTGTGGTAAGTGAAATAATTCAGGTACAGGAGACAAATACTACATGATCTTATTCAGTGTGGAAGCTAAAATGGTTGATCCTATAGAAATAAAGAATAGAACGTGATCACCAGAGCCTGGGAAAGGGGCGGGGGCAGAGGGACTAGGGATAGGAAGGTTTGAAGGACTGAAACACAATTTGATAGGAGGAAGAGCTTCTGATGTTCTGCTACACAATAGATCACTGTGAGTAACAACAATCAGCTGGATATTTCAGAATACCCGGCAGAGAAGATTTTGAATGTTTCAAATACGAACGATAGATGTCTTAGGTGATGGATAGGCTACTTACCCAGATCTCATCTTTAAACATTGTCTGCATGTATTGAAAAGTTGTACTGTACTGCACAAACATGTACAGTTATATGTTCACTTAGAGGATTTTCTCTTTAATTCCCAGTTTAGACAATCTGTCATATGGCCACCATACTGATGCTAGTGTTGTCTGTACGTGGGCATCATAAGGACTTAGGGTCTGCCCTGGCTGTCAGTGTACCACGTATGTTAGCTAGCGGTTGCCCCTTTCACTCCTGAACTCAGATAGAGTATCAGCTAGATGCTACATCAACAGCTAGAACTGGCTCCCCAGGTGAAGTGCTTGTGTCATGAAACTTAGGAAAAATGGCCAGAGGGCTTCTCAGGGGCAGGACTGTTTCAGGGCTTCTCTGTTCTGTGACTGGAAGTTATTTTCCTTTAGGACCTAAAATACTCCACTCCAAGCTCTTCTTGATTTGATGGATTATGCAGAGAAATCTGATTCTGTTGGGCTTTCCATTATAGGTGATCTGTTTCTTCTCTCTAAAAGCTTTTAATATTTTCTTCTTTTTCTGAATTTCTGAGATCTTGATTAGTTTTATTTATTTCTTTCTTATTTAAGTACAAATATCAATGAGACAGTTTTAAGACACTTTAACAGGATGGATTCAATAAATTAATACCTTGCAAACTGTTTTCATAATGTTTTGGTATCATAGAAGGTGCATACATGATATTATACTTACAGACATTATTACAGCAGATGTCTCTTATCAGTAAATTAAGACAGTGTAGCTGTTTATGTATCTTATTTTTTGTACCTGAATTATATAAAAGATTCAATAATGAATACTTTCTACCTTGTTATTTTCCTAGTGGTTGTCCATAGTACTAGAAGCTGACATAATATCCTGTCCAACCACCATTAGTGCAAATCTTGCCTCTCATAGAATTCTGTAGAAGCACGGTGTATCTATCCCAACTGTACTGTCCATACACACACATCATGATTCTTCCTTTCTATACCCCTTCCTTTGTCTACACCTGTCGAAGATGGGCACTCTATTGTCATTCAACCAATTTAGGTGCCTGAACTCAGCCACACAATCCAACTCAGTCCAGCATTTCACAACAATAGTGAGTTATCTGAAGAAGTTGTCACCCGTAGCCATTTACAGCTCAACTTATTATTATGGCCCTGCATTGTATACCTCATTTTTATACTTTTCTGCTGGATGGTTAAGACCTAGATAGAGCAAGACCTATATACCAAAATATGTAGTTTTTGTTTCTTATGAGGTCAGTGAAGTCCCCTCAGGGTTTATCTTGTAATTCTGTGCCTTATTCTGTAGATCCTTTGTCTGTGTCATTCATGTGGATGAGTCGTGGCCAATGCTTGACCAGTTTGCTCTCTGTGAGAGCCTGAGAGAAAGTTTTCTCTCCATGTGCTTCTACCCAGGCACACTATAGAACTTTGATCTCTTTCCTCTGTGGCTTCATAATGTCCTTGTTCAGAAAATTTGGGGCTCAACTGAGTTTCATGATGTTGCAGTACAGGTTCTCCTATGTCCTGAGTCTTCGCTGACTTTGAAAGGGTAGGGCCAAATTGTTGGCTGGCCTTGTGACTCTTCTATTTCTCCAATTTTGATCTGTGAACTTAGGTTGTTAACCATCCAGAAGAAAAGCTGATTAGTATCCTGCAGCATATGCCATTCACTTTGCCTTATCTGACTCAATTGCTTTTAGTTATTGTTGTACATTTCTATTTGTATTTCTTCTTATACTAGGGAGACTATACTATATTTATACATGTATGTCTGGTTTATTTCACATATGAGTATATGTTCAAGTGGAATCCAGTTCAATATAAATGCTACAAGCTTATCATTCTTAATAGGTGAGTAATACTTCATTATATAGAAATACCACATCTTTTTCAACCATTCCTCATGTGATGGACATCTTGGTTGTTTCCAAGATTTTGCTATCACAAATTGTGTTGCTATAAACATAGGCACACGTATATCACTATGATATGATGTTTTCAGGTCCTCTGGGAAAATTCCCAGTAGGGGGAGAGCCTGCTTGAATGGGATTTCTAGTCCTACTGTTTTGATGAGTCTCCACACTGACCTCCACAATGGTTGTACCAGTCTTCATTCCCACCAGCAGTGGAGAAGTGTTCCCTTTTCCCCACAACCTCTCCAACATTTGTTGTTGGTTGATTTCCTTATGGAGATCTTGATTATTATGTGTCTAGGTATAGACTTATTGTGATTATGGCTATGTGGAGTTCTATATGCCTCTCTAACTGTATGTCAGGTTCTTTTCTCATGTTTGGAAAATTCTCTGCTAGTATTTGTGCAAATAGTCTTTTTAGGTTATTCATGCTGTCCCTACTGTTTCACTGACACCTAATTGGGTAAATATTGCACTCATTTGTCTGCCTGCCTAGCTGCCTGTCTGCCTGTCTGTGTCTGTCTGTCTGTCTCTCTCCTTCCTTTTCTTCCTTCTTCCCTCTTCCTCCCCCTCTCCCTCTCTCTTTCCCCTTATCTTTTTCTCTATCTCCAGACAACTCTTATAGATTCTTATTGGAGGCCCCTGTCCTGAGCCTTCCACATGGACAGGGTTCCTCCAAAGTCTTTTTCTAACCACTACAGTTTGTAAATGTTCCAGGCTTTCCTTTACCACTTTGGGACAGATGATAGTAACATTAAACAAAGGGGCATCTACTTTGTCAGCATAGTGTGAAATCCAATTCATCCTTCAACAATCATTATTTCATGAATGGAACCCCCCAAAGTAAACAGAAACATCCTTTCCCAGACCTCAAACTTTGGCATCTTCTGACCATGAAGTCTTTCCTGACCAGAGATGTCCCAGACTGCCACCAAGTGATATCCAGAGTCTCCTTGGGCTCCCACATGCAAGACTTCTGACAGTTTCCTAAATCACCACCATCTCTTGGTTTTAACTTGCTCAATATTTTCTTTGAGGTCACAGTAGGAGGAGTACAGATTGGAAAAATATAACCTCAGTGGCTGCTTTGGCAGAACTTAGCCTAGACTGTGTTATGCACCCTCTTGTTCTTGTTTGTGTGGGTAGTAAACTCCTATTGTTTGAATTGCAATTGCCATGGACCTAGTCCAGTCCCCAGGGGTCCTGGAAGATAAACAACCATGTCATGGGAAATACTTAGACTCAGTCTGGGAAATGCTTAAGAAGTGAGTGGGCAGACTGAGCAGGAGCAGTGGCCACAGTGTCCTCAGTCTGCCAGAGAGATAAGGCTGCTGGACACTAGCTGGATGGTGTTTGGATTGTCTGCAAGGAACATTGAAAGGCCATTACTTCCTCTTGCTTTTGAGCAAGGAAAATAGGTAAAATGAAGAGTTGGGGATATGTGGCAGCAGTTCTTCATGGGGGCAATATGAGATTAGGTGACCCCAGGCTCCAAAGAAAATCCACAGACAGTCTTGAAGTGTGGAATTAGCATCTGAGAATCACCATCTAGGCCAGAGCCCTAATTCTATGGACGAGAAACCTCAGGTCTTATAGACCCATGCTGGCACAGTTATTAGGCAGCAGGGTAAGACCACAGCCAGGGACTGTTAAGTGCTTCTTAGAACATCTGTGCAGCAGAATTCCTTCCTCAGACTCTAGGGGCTACCAATAGCCAACCACGTGATGGTGGACGAATCATTGAACTTGGGGCCTCTGGTTCCTTATCTGTCAGCTAAAGCCTGCGGATCCCATGACCAGGGAACTGCCTTCCAGAAACAACATTCCAGGGTGCTCTGCTCCACATCCAGCCTGCAGCACAGCACAGAAGAGTCCTGCCCCCAGGCCACAGGCACCATGGCCTCCCAAAGACAGAGGCAGAGATGCTTCAAGATGGAGGACCCTGGAATTCCAAGACTTTGAGGCCACTGGTCCCTTCTCTTTGGCCTGGGTGTAAACAGAGAGGAATAGTTCCTGTCTGCATCTGCTTCTCTCTGCTTCTGCGGCATCCACGCTCAGGAGCAGTACAAGGACATGGTAACATGCAGACCTTTGCAGCTGAGCCGCACAGGTACTAATCTGGCTATGCAGTCTCCTAGCTGGAGAAACTCTGCTTGTCCTTGTCTCTCCTAGCATCCCAGTTTCTCTGTTTGTAAAATGAGGCTAGGCATGGCACCCACATTCTGCGACTACAGTGAGGACTAAGTGTTAGTATGTGTAAATCATTCAGAGCTGGCCTATGGGAAGGGTGCAGGATTGTCAAGTTTTATTGTCATGTTGATCTTATATCTACCCAACACACAGAAGAGTCACTGCTTTTGATGACCCTGGCCAGGGACCAAGTTGCTCGATTCTAGCAGATCTGACTCAGATCCGTACAACATCCAGCAACCTTCAGGCCCCCTTTGAAATGGGACCACCCAGAACCTTCTAGAAAACATCTTCTTCAATTAAATGAATCCTGTGTAACCACAGTCAGGCTTGGATTTTCACTCACCAGACTCCATTTCAGTTTCTCCAGATTCTGTGGAGGGGCCAACAGTGCTCAGGTGTCACATAGTGTCACCTCACTCCAGCATCAGCTCCTCTTCATAGGCTACCCCAGGAAGTACCCTTAGAAGTGAAAGACTAACTTTTGGGCCCTCTCTGTACCTCTGGATACTGAGGTTTAATTGCTGCTTACCTACCTTTCCTGGCCATGCCCAGCCCACCGCCCTTTTCTGCTGGCATCTGTGGCATGATTAACAGCATCTGCTTCTCGTACCCCAATAACATAAATGAAGCTGGCGAGGTTGGGACTTTTCTTCCTCTCCCTGCCTAGAAGCCCCAGCACAGAGCAAGAATCTCTGCCCCATCTCTGATTTCAATTAGGGATGGATGCTTCCTGTAAGACTCAGAGTTCTGTTTCTCCAGATCCAGACCAAATGTATTGGGGAGCCAGGCCTGGTGGTCCTCACAGGGATGTGCACATCTGAGGGCTTTAGAAGACCATCTTCCATGAGTCTGTCAGCACCTATACATCCAGAGGACAAATAAGGAAAGTGGAGCCCCGTGTGGTGCAGAGAAAGATGATGGGAATTAAGAACATGGCCATGCTCATCCGGATTCTCATATGTCCTGTGACATAAATGCTTTCTGTCTACCATATTCTGTATTTGCCCAAATATAGGTCAACTTCCAATTAACACAAGCCCCACTTCCCTGATGAAGTAAATGTAACTTTTTTTTTCTTCTCTTGGCCAGCTGGCCGGC